>WSFP011495599.1:0-14366 GCA_009831015.1 Picea engelmannii
CCGCGCCCAGTGAGAAGTTAGGGCGCGGGTTGCTTGTTTTAAGTGGTTTTTTGAGGAATTACTCAGCATGGCTTTGGCTCGGAAGAGGCATGAGTTGGCCTGATGCCAGGTAAACCTGTATGGTGCATTTTAGGGTTATAACAAGCGACTCCAAATCTCTTGTCACTCCAATCCCCGAATTCTGATATGGGAATTTGTGTATGAGATCAACGACCCTCGTTGATCTATATCTGATGGTCATTATCCCTCTTGAGCTTAAGGGTGTTGAAAGACACTCAGTGTTAATCGTGCGTCGGGGTTTCTTATACTGGGATTTCATGACTTGTGAAGATGAGGGGTCTTGCCCTCTGGTTTCTCGAATGCTGAAACGTCAAAACTTATTCACACTAAACTAGCTCATACATAGAGCGCATCAGGGTTTCGTATACTGGGATTTCGTGACTTGCGAAGACAAGTGGTCTTGTCCTCTGGTTTCTCGGATGTCGAAACACCGAAACTTATTTACACTAAACCAGTTCATCCACAGAGTGCATCGGGGTTTCGTATACCGGGATTTTGTGACTTGCAAAGACGAGGGGTCTTGTCCTTTTGTTTCCCGGATGTCGAAACGTCAACTGACAGCCACGTGTCCCTCCGATGGATGGTTGTGAATACTTCGAGACTTTCAAGACTTCGTCGAGTCAACTCTCCTGCCTATGTAAGGGTTAAAATCGATGGTCAATAGAGCTCCAACATATCCTTGGATCTATGGTCCTGGATCCCATCGCTACTTGTGAAGGCTGAAGGGGTCGAGGTAGTAACACCTTCGTTCCTTCCTCCAATCTAACGGTCATGACAGACCTCAGATCCTCCGAAAGGATCTCGCCCATTCATCTAGCAAATGAAAGGGTACTCTCTTTTGGTATTTGAAACTCTCTATCCTTCTTGAGCTTCGTTAGCTATGAAGGACTTGAGAGCTTTGCACTCTTTCTTCTGGACTTGACTCTTAAAAGAGTCTTCATCACAACTATTGTGCTCCTTCATCAAGGGGTTCTAGGGTTCTGTTTGATCACAGAGAGCCTGTGCATATCTGCACTACCTCTCATGAGCTTAACAAACTCCGTCCTCCAAGGGATTCAGAATGACTAGGTGAGTAAACCATCGTACATGCAACTACACCTAAGGTCAACGAGCTCACAATTCGTGGCTCTAGCTTAAGACACTACAAAACTCAAGATTTTATGACAACAAGTCATGTCTGAACCATATAATTCCTTACTTGCCTAATTATACAATCACGCAGAAATAGAAGGGATACAGTATATCCATTAAGCATTCATTCACATTCTTGAAGGCATACGTAGTATAACCAATTCATACACAGTTACAGCTAAATTACATAGGGTAGAAAATCGCTTATCTATTATAGGTTGCCGCCAACCAACTGACTATGGGTGTTCATCCTTCCACCCGACCATAGGCCCAAAGGCATTCATTCTTAGCACTCTGGCCACCCCCGTGCCAAGCCATGATATCACCAGGGAATTCTCACACTTCTTGAGGGTTCTTCCTCCATTTTCGCTTATGTCTACGTCTTGTTCTCTATAAATCAAAGATTTCTCTCTCAGTTATGGCCTCGGTGAGGTTTCTTAGATGCTCCTCGGCATCAAGATCATGGCCTTCCATTCGTGACTCGCTGGAGAGATCCATGCATCTCCCTTGTGATCTTACGCTCTCTCTTTTTTTCTGGTGTCTCCTCTCCCGTGTGTATCCCTCTTACCTTGGAAGGTTTGTCGACCTATCTTGTTCCTTCTATCAAAAGGAAGCTCAGGTCTGCAGGTCCCTGCGGTACTTTGGGTTGACATCCCATGTTTCCATTCATGCGGGTGGTTGATAATTCAACCACCAGTCCTTTCTTCATTAACTGATTTCTCTCCTTGGGATCCGAAGGAGGTTGTCATCCTCATCAAGGGAAATTTGGGGTTATTTGTCATAATGAACCCTCTCTTATAGTTTTCACATTCTTACTCTAGTGATTTCATGGCCAGTACTTTCAAGGCTTCACCCCCACAGTCAGTCATTGACAACTCACACAATAATACATTTACATTGTCCTTATGCATTCACATGGTAATTCCTATTTTATGATTAATTACAAATTGGGGGAAACATGGTGTTATAATTCCCTCCCCTTAAAGGAACACCGTCCTCGGTGTTCTTTCTCAAAAAAGAACACATGTCATGCCTTTCTCATTCAACCACTTCAAAATTCTTGACCTTCATCCTCGGTCAGGTCCTCTTTTAGGATCTTAGTCTTCATCATCTGCCTTCAACAATTCTTGGACAACAAGCACATTAATCACAATTTTGTGTGAAAACATCTTACTATTGTTCAAAATTCAAAAGGAAATTTTCATAATCTTAGCACAATACTTATCCGTGCAGTTTGTGGATATGTATCCACATGGTAGTTTTGTTATCCATGCTCATCGCTTTCCTTGAAGTACCCATTGGGTGCATGATTCCAATTCAATAGTTCACAAGAGCTATCATTATTTCATATTCCTTTCCAAGGTTTTTCCGCACGGGAAACTACCCACTGTGTGCATGATCCCAATAGTTTACAAGAATTATTAGGGTCTCCTCTTCCTTGCGGTCACTCACCCTCTAGGCCCAAGCTCAGGCATCCCCTTTACTACTATACAGTCCCTCAGGCGATCCATCTTGCCCTGCCAAGGTTTTCTCGCATAGGAAAATTTTAGAGACTCTATTGAGTCTTACAGTCAAGGCGTCCCTCAGACTTTCTCTGTCAAGACGTACCTTTGTCTTGTGTTACCTCAACACAATAATGTTCAGGTGATCATGGCTTATCACGGGGTTTTCATGGCTCAGTAGTAGCCATGTTCATCATATTCATCTTTGACATCCCTCATTTGTCCTTTCTGGACATGTCTTTTCTTCTCACATGTATCACAGGTATACAAACTTCATGAGACATCATTATAAATTCTAACTTTCAGAATTTTTATTGCAAATCTGACACCCACAAATTTTCCAATCTCACGATTTGTTTTCATATTTGTTCCGCACAGGAACCAGATTCATAATTATGGGACTTTCCTTCCCATAATAGTTTGGCTCAGCAAGCAATTGGCCTTCCTTATGGGCTTACAATGCTGCCATATCCAAGACCCCTTTGCTTCCTACACTTTCAACTTCAATTGGCCAAACAACTTATTAGCTTTTCCATGCATATACATTTTATTGCACCTTTACAACATCATCACAACAATTTCAGAATTGTGCATACTTAATAATTAAATTACTTTCTCAAAAAGGAAATACCATTCCTTGCAGTTTGGCTCAGCAGGCAATCGGTATTTCCTATGGGCTTACCTCACTGCCATATCCATGACCCTTTGCTTCCTGCAATTCATTCTTTCCACATCCAAACAAATTGTTAGTCTCATCTCAACATACCAAGCTTTTCAAAATGTAATTTCAACATTTCAAAGGGTTTTAACAAGTGTGCCAATATCCATGGCCACATTCATACCCAAATGCACTCTTGCATTGATTTCAAGTTTGTCACACTTTATGACAGGTTATTGGCCATGGGGTGTTGGAATTTAACCAACCTTTTCCTCATATGGTTTATTCGTTTTCTTTCATTCTTACAATAGGACCATACTACCTACTATAGGCCGATCATGATCCCAAATCAATACACATGAACTCAAAATTTTCACATGAATGCCTTTACCCATTCCTTAATTGGTCAATGCATTCATTACATATCGGTTCATGAATTATCCCAATGGTTACAAACAGTGTTTACTACCAGAGGTTCATACCTCCATTATTCAGGTTCTCCTTCCCAAATCATACCTTACTTGGGTATCCAAGGCATACAATTTCCTTTCAAAGTTCATGCATAGCACTAAGACAATAAAATATTTCAGAAGGGGTTCTTACCAAATCCCTTCATACCTTGTGCCACATAGGCATGAATGTCTTTATACCGATTCTTGGCTGCGAGCACTCTCTTTCTGATCTCTACCTCATAAACAGTGCTTTAGCGGGATTTTCACAGTCCTGTCAACAATCTTTCGACCGCAGCCTTCCCATGGTCACCCTCTGCTTGAGGTTGTTCATTATTGGAAACTGTCTTTCTCAACAGTTCCAATCTTATTTCTTTCTACACATGACATACACCATAGGCACATTAGTCATCATGTAAATTAAAATGCAAGTACCATAGCATTTAAATTAATAAAATATTTTCAGACATGTCCCAGCATATCCGTATGTACTTCCTCACACTATCCTTAATGTTTTCATGAGTGCAACACAACAGTTCTCAATCGTTTTCACAGTATTACAACCATCATCACTATGGTGTCAAAACCTGTTTATTTTTATTGGTGTATCATCTTTCTCATCCAAGGGAAAACATAATACTCAATGAGGAAAGAGTTGAGGACTCTCCCCTTCTTCCAATTCTTCCTACACCACCTAGGACCTTTTATCCCAGTCGAGTTATCTCTAAGGCCTCACTGTCTCTTCTCTACTTTTGCAATTCTACTCCCTGTCGGGATCTTCTCTCTCTTTTCCTTGAGCCGCCTTGGTTAGGCCTCACCCTAACCCTTTTTGGGATACCGCAACATGCTTTAATAGAAACTCTTTGCTCATTATGAATCATGAACATGTGCATCCTACACACTTCCATTCGGTTATCAGAATGGTCAATATTCAGTTGTTAGTCTTCTATTAATTACATGATTCTTTCAAAATGTAATCCAGGATTCTTATATATGGACAGGCCTTGCATCCCATTGTCCAACCTTCAACAATTATTAGGGTTGTGACTTTGTTCTTCTGACAAAGTCCTTACACAGTTCCTCCATTGGGAACTCCTTTGGTATGCAACTTCCTTGTTGAATATCCATCACTATATGTGATGGCCTCAAGCTCGAATTAGCTTCAGCTTGTTAATAAGCATTATTTAAGGGACATAGACATACCTTTCTGGTATGTATTCCAGATTATGCATAAACACATGTTCTAGGTTTTTTCTAACTTACATCCATGATGTACTTAGCTATACTCATAATCATAAGCCTGTGTGCAGTTGCCATAGGTATATTTTACAGCCCACATGCATCTTTACTGTTAAGATCGGTCAATTCAGATTCATTCACAATCCTTCTCATGTGATGCTCAAAGGTGTAATCATTTGTCTCTTATTATGACAAGAGAGAATATTTGCTCATTTACCCTTTCATCTAATTATATTGGTACTTCCTGAGGAAATGGAATACATTCCCCTCGGGCTATTATTTGGAACAGAACTTTCATGACTCCCCAGAATGGAGTCAGCTATGCCTCCATGGTATTCATTTAATCTAGACAAGAGCAATACTTGCTTCACATTTCACTCATCAAGGAAATCATATTGGGCCTCTAGTATACTTATACTCTTACATCATACATGTGCATTACTTGCACTTTTAATATCATTCATACCTTATCGGTATTAATATCAGGCTTCCTATTATGAAGCTTCACAATGCATTAAACTCATGCACTCAAGTACAATTGAACACAGCTAAGTATTCATCATACTTAGTTCACGCCTTCTCCTCACGTGACCACCGGCGGTGACCACGATCCAAACTAAAAGGCACTTCGCATTTCGGGATTTTGGGATTCCTATTGCAAGAAACTATGGTTCCTCGATCCCCAAAATCTGAAAACCCGAAAGACCGAGGCTAAGGTTTTCTTGACTCTTTTATTCACATGACCCTTCGCTCAGAACCTGGGGTCAACTCCTAGACACGCGTCAGGATCCCGTGTTTCGGCATGCTCCGCGGACAATGCTCCATTGTTTCCCAAACCTCTAATCCACGAGGGTCCAACAACCTGGATCCCACGGTCCAGGTTTCTCTGTCAATCAACGGTCCTGATCAAATCATGGCTTTCCATCTTTCGGGATTCTGGCGGAGTCTTCACCTCTTAACTCCCGATTCCCGAAATTGCAAAATTCTCTCTGGATGATCAATGGTCCAGATCACTCCTTGATCAATGTCTATGATCTTCTCATGAATTTCTCGTTGCTTCTTCCAAGCCCTTTGGTTTTGCGAAATTCCGGTATCTCCTCGCAACTAACCAGTGTGCTACTTTTCCGAGATCGAACAACTTGAAACATTTCGGCTCTTTCTGAATGGATCTTAACTCTCAATCTTATCCAATCTTCAAAATTCTTTTCTAAAGGATTTCTCCCACTCAATCCTCTATACTTGTTCTTTCCTCGAACTTCAGTTTTCTGCGCTTCACCTTTAAACGCTTCAACTCTTCGAAACTTAGAAACTTTTTCTAAGTGTTTCCTCTCGAGATTTAAAACCACTACTCCTCCTGGTATACTCTGCGCTCAACCTCCGTAGTTTTCAAACTTTAACACAAGCTTTATTCTATATGCACGTTCGGCATACAAAATTTCCCCGCTATCTCTTCTGAGCTTTTAAGTTACTTATAGGACTAATCTCATAGTCATAACTCATACGGATTACCCTCTCTTTATGGGAACAACCAACAAGGGTCACTCTTGGGAATTAGAAACAGTCCCAAAGGACTCCTCTTAATATTGTTTAAACAGATTATCCTTGTTGTCGATTCTAACCATTATAGGTCAGATAATCTGACCCTGTATATTTTCATCAATCCTCTCAATCGTGAGGATTTATATGCTCAGGGTTTAGTTTTTTAATAATGTAGTAATTATAACTTTCTAAGGATCCTACCAGTCCTTACCATATTTCCTAAATCATGAAGGATTTCTTCATGAGGATCTTAATTCTTACCTAACCATCCATCTCAATTGCAATAGACTATGCCTACTTTAGTAGGTAGCCATCGTCACACTATAACAGAACAACTCAGTTCTTGTCCCTTTTATGGATCATGCAGCTTCATATAACAATTTATTCCACCTCTGTTATTCATACTCAGTCTTATCAATAATATTGATCAGTGCATACCTACTCCTATAAGAGTAGTTATCATTTTAACAAAGGAACAATATAATTCCTTTGTTGGAATTCCGTAGAAATTCCCAAATTACAGTTTCATTCTGTTGTCCTTCTCCTTAAAGAGAAAATGTGGATAACAATATCTCCTTACGTGACTCATACATGAGCCCAAGCAGGCCAAGTGTTGTAACAATGCTCTGATACCAATTTGTCACATACCCACTACAGCAAAAATAAAAATTTTGCTCTTCCTCAAGGGATAGAATCCCCGAATTCCTACGGGGGCCTAGCGCAGGCTAGCTCTTCCCTTATCCACCTCCATGTGATTGTTGGTTATGACCACAGGCCAAGCCAAGAGGCACCTTTTGCATTTCACGACTCAGCGATGCAAGAGAGTCAAGTCTTTCGACTCTTCAAACCCCGAAACCCAAAATCTTACCTTCGATGAGATCGACAGCTGCGAATCTCCCCTTGATCTGACGGTCTTGGCCGTATCGGGATTTCGGTAACCAGGAGTTCGAAATGTAGAGACCCAAACCACTGGTCACTCCATTCCCCAAACTCTGATATGTGAGTTTGTGTACGAGATCCAACGATCCTCAATGATTTGGATCCAATGGTCCAGATCTTTCCGGAGTTTCGTGAACCGGGAGTTCACGATGCAATGACTCCAAATCTCTTGTCACTCCAATCCCCGAATTCCGATATGGGAATTCATGTATGAGATCAACAACCCTCGTTGATCTAGATTTGATGATCACTATCCCTCCTGAGTTTAAGAGTGTTGAAATACACTTAGTCTTAATCACGCGTCGGGGTTTCGTATACCGGGATTTCACGACTTGTGAAGACAAGGGGTCTTGCCCTTTGGTTTCCCGGATGTCGAAACGCCGAAACTTATTCACACTAAACTGGCTCATCCATAGAGTGAATCGGGGTTTTGTATACCAGGATTTCGCGACTTGCGAAGACGAGGGGTCTTGTCCTCTGGTTTCTCGGATGTCGAAACGCCGAAACTTATTCACACTAAACCAGTTCATCCACAAAGCGCATCGGGGTTTCATATACTGGGATTTCGCGACTTGTGAAGACGAGGGGTCTTGTCCTCTAGTTTCCCGGATGCCGAAACGTCGACCGGCAGCCATGTGTCCCTTCGATGGATGGATGTGAATACTTCGGGACTTTCAGGACTTCGTTGAGTCCACTCTCCTGCCTATGCAAGGGTTAAAATCAACGGTCAATAGAGCTCCGACAAATCCTTGGATCTATGGTCCTAGATCCCATCGCTACTTGCGAAGGCTGAAGGGGTTGAGGTATTAATGCATTCATTCCATCCTCCAATCTAACAGTCATGACAGACCTCAGATCCTCCGAAAGGATCTCATTCGTTCATCTAGCAAACGAAAGGGTACTCTCTTTCGGTATTTGAAACTCGCTATCCTTCCTGAGCTTCATTAGCTATGAAGGACTTGAGAGCTTTGCGCTCTTTCTTCTGGACTTGACTCTTAAAAGAGTCTTCAGCGCAACTATTGCACTCCTAATTATACAATCACGCAGAAATAGAAGGGATATAGTATATCCATTAAGCATTCATTCATATTCCTGAAGGCATACGTAGTATAACCAATTCATACACAGGTACAGCTAAATTACATAGGGTAGGAAATCACTTATCTATTACAGGTTTCCACCAACCAACTAACTGTGGGTGTTCATCCTTCCACCCGACCATAGACCCAGAGTCATTCATTCTTAGCACTCTGGCCACCCCCGTGCCAAGCCATGATATCACCAGGGAATTCTCACACTTATCGAGGGTTCTTCCTTCGTTTCCGCTTATGTTTGGGTCTTGTTCTCTGTAACTCAGATATTTCTCTCTCAGTTATGGCCATGGCAAGGTTTCTCAGATGGTCCTCGACATCAAGCTCACATCCTTCCATTCGTGACTTGCTAGAGAGCTCCGTGCATCTCCCTTGTGAGCTTACGTTCTCTCTTTTTTTTTTTTTTCTGGTGTCTCCTCTCCCATGTGTATCCCTCTTACCTTGGAGGGTTTGTCGACCTATCATGTTCCTTTTTTCAGAAGGAAGCTCATGTCTGCAGGTCCCTGCGGTACTTCGGGCTGACCGCCCATGTTTCCATTCATGGGTTGGTTGATAATTCAACCACTGGTCATTTCTTCATTAACTGATTTCTCTCCTTGGAATCCGAAGGAGGTTTTCATCCTCATCAAGGGAAATTTGGGGTTATTTTTCATAATGAACCCTCTCTTATAGTTTTCACATTCTTCCTCTAGTGATATCATGGCCAGTACTTTCAAGGATTCACCCCCACAGTCATTCATTGGCAACTCACACAATAATACATTTGCATTGTCCTTATGCATTCGTATGGTAATTCCTATTTTATGATTAATTACAAATTGGGGGGAAAAGGGTGTTACAGCCTTCCAGGATAGTGGTGCAATTCATAGGCAGATGTGTTCAGTGTGTCGAGCAAGGGAAAGCCAACACATCTGGAAAAAAATGAGGCAACATGTGCCTACTATTTACACAGGTCATGACTAAAGGCTAGTTGTTTCTGAGCATGAGGACAAGAAGAATAAACATCTCTGCCTGCAGGCGAAGGGATAGAGAAGATGCGAATGAAACTCTTCAAATTTTACATATTGTAATATTTATTGTTTTTGAAATTATGAGAATTCCAACCGCTTATGGTTGAGAACATCTTTGTATAAATACATAGTTTGAAGACTTAACACGGGATGCTTCTTGCCGAATGTAATAAGAAAAACTCTCATTTTGTGAGAATTAATACAAGTGCGGATGAAGATTCCAATTTTTGTGCAGTTTGAGTTATGTTTTTCTCATGTATCTCATATTTCTAGTTTCTTTATGTCATTCATTGATAAGTGAGTGGTTGAAATTTAGTACTATTGCTACTGTGGTCACATTGTATCGGTTGTTTGATAAGAAAATAGTTTTTCCTCTGTATTTTCTATAAGTAAATACAAGACCTGTGAGCTACTTGGATAACTGTATCTCATATCCTTTCAAGGGTGCATTATTTATTTTCTTCTACTATGAACAAGGTAAGATTCATCTTGCACTGATGCCTTATTTTGTCTAACAGTTTTGTAAGTTTCCCTCATATCACTTAATTTTATAAATCGACTCAGACGACAGATTATGGCCTATGTCCTATTATGTCATTATTTTCATTTGAGGATTAATTCTTATAAAACTAACGGAAGAAAAAACACCATTCAAAAAATTTCCTTTATATTCCTGATGCGTGACATTATTCTTTAAGCCTTAGGTTTAATCTCGGGAACAACAACACTTATCATTGTCACTAAAATCTTTTTGGATACGATTTAGAAACCACCACTAAAATATTATTTTTTAATGACAATATTGTTGACCAAAACTACTTTTTTTTACGATGATTATGTCTCAAACCACCCATAGTTCCACTTTTAATGATGGAAAAAAGTTGTCACTAAAGGTCTAATATGTAGTAGTGACCTTGTCTCCAATTGTGTATTTTATTTCATAGTCATTCTAATTAAAATATTGCTACATGTGTTTTTCTTCCATGGACAAGTTGTCCTAAAAAAATGTTGAATATTTTTATAGCTCCATAGAGTGCTTGCTACAATGGGAACTTTAGGATTCATAGTCAAATATATACTTGAATGGGATCATTTGGGTGGAAAATTGATAGGTAGCATTATACTAGTATTTCATAAGATGTAACCAATTATTATCCCTTTTGTACATTGGAATATGTTATTTCAAGAACTTCTTTATAATGTATGTTTTCCCATCAATTTGAGGGTGATAAGAATTACTCATATTAAAATTATATTTTGCTAATTTTAAAATGTTGTGCCAAGGGTGACTAGCATACTTGGGATCATTGTTACCGATGATTTTGGGATCATTGTTACCGATGATTTTGTGAATAAGCCTATGGATATTATTCACATGGTTGACAAATAAACCAACAATCCTAAAAGTTGTAAACTTAGTTGTTAAAGAAATAAAATGAGCATAGTTGATTAATGAGTAACTAACATGAAGATAGCATTTGTTAAGAACCAAATATCAATATAGCATAGAAAATCCTCAGAAAAAGTACTCAACGCCTTGAAAAAAAGATAATTTCAAATAATAAGCCTCTTCGAGGGGGCAACCTCCTTTTACCCCACTTAAATGTTCAAGTACAAGATGATTCAAAATGAAAATGTCTCCTTGGTATATATACGAGACTAGGAGGTATAATTACAACTAATGGCCTAAAGCCAACATAAATAAAATAACATTACTAATATAATATGCCCCAATTAAGGGGTAATGAGCCAATATTAGGGCTTAACATGCCCCTCCCATTGAGACAAGTGTTTTCCGCAATGCTTGAGTAACTCTGGATGCTTCTGTATAAAAGACTCATCTTCCCAAGTGGAATATTTAGCCGGTAGTTTCTGTCGAGCTGGATATATAGCATATGAATCAACATTTAATTGTCAACCCGGCAAGGTAGACTTAGAGGAACCAGCACAGGAAATGCAGGGTTGAAGAGGGGGTTTAAAGAATGTCAAACTAATCCCTGGACTGCTAAAAGAAACTTGCTGGAAGAAGCTATTGTACTCTACTCTGTTCTGCACTCGTTTGCACTACTCTGTACTACCATGTACTAACTTCATAAAACTGCTCTGCGAAAAATGGTCATATGCATGTAAAAGGTCTACTGCACACTGATGGCTGAAAACAATTAAGTTCTTACTACTTATTACTCCACACAACTCAGCAACCTTCTATTTTATAATGCAATGAAACCCTCTACTGTAATCAAAGGAAACTTCTCTATCTCATGAGATATCCAGGCTAGTTCCTGAATGTTAAGCAGTCTGAACTAAAAAATGAAATCAATGGTTGAAAAAGATAACGTCTAAACTTGAATCTTGAAATGTTAAACCCTCTGTTACAATCAAATGAAATGCTACTTTTGTTCTATTGAACCAATGAGAAAACGGTTGAAAGATGATGTTCAAATCTGAAGATGGAGTCTACTATAAATGCAATGTATATAGCTTCATTTCCATCAAAGGGGGCCCTGCCTTCTTTGTTGCTCCTCTTCTCAGAATCAATGCTTCAATTTAGATTTTACTGCTAATACAGTAGATACAGATCAAGAATTGATAATGAATGTCAGGAATTCGGCTCTTCCCAATGGCGGAATTTACAAAATGTCCGAAGACTATATTAGGGTTGACAATCATGAATCTACCAATACACAGCAAGGAATAATATTTAAAAGACCGCTTGAGACTCAAACTGGCCGAAAGTTCAAAACGAAGCCGGGGAAAACTGACTATGAAACTGCTTTAGGGTTTGAACTAACCAGAAACAACAGACCGTTCTTTAAATCAATGCACACTGGAAAATAATCTTACAGCAAAATGGCAATAACAGAGGTCGTATTAATGAAACTCTAACAATTTTATTGAAAAATAAGAACAATACAAGTGTCGGGAGATTCGATCTTTATTCCCTTCTTCTATCTAATCTATGCCCCGTCTATCTTTCCCCTCCTATTTCTCGAGCATAGAAGCTCTTTATATAACGTTTCAGAGCCCTGGCAATGCATGGCTTTGCGCCCTAGATAAACAAGGAGTTACACAATGGTTTTAAGAGTATCACCGGAGAATGAGACACGTTTTGAGACACGTTTTACATAGTCAATCGTTCCACGATTTTCTTCCTTGCGTTATACATGCATGAATTTAAATGCTTGATGTCGGCTATTGAGTGCTCGTTGAGAGCCAACGATTCAAAGTCCAGCTATAGTGATTCCTCTTCAAATCGCAGAGAAGTGCTCTTCCTTTATGGAGTGGAATCAATGTTGTATTCTCAAGATACTTGCAAGCCTGAAGCTTCAAAACCTTTAATTGGGGACAAGAATCAATGATAGGCTGCAAATTTTTCATGTATGTATAAGACATATCTAAAAGTGTCAAGTTGGAGAGTCTCCATAGGGCCAACAGCCCCTCTGGCCCAATTGAAGTGCACGACATCAAAACCAATAACTTGATGGAAGGGCATGCAGCAGTTGCAGCAGCCAAGAAATCATCGTTAAGTAAGCTGCGGAAAGAGGCATCAAGTGAGTGCAACTTTGGACAATCAATATCTTCTTGAGACAGAACACCACATCCTTTCAGCTCCAATGTTGTCATTTGAGGAGCTATAATCTCGAGTTCAGACAGAGGGGCACATATTCCTAAGTGAGCAAATTCCAACAGGGGAAAATGAGGCTCTCACAACTATCAAGAATAAGGGTATTGAGCATCGGGCAGCCTCCACCCATCCTAAAAACCTTACAACTTGAATCAGTCAATGATTCACACTCTGTCAACTTCATACAAACAAAGGCATTGTAGCATTATAGTTGTCAAACTCTTCTGCTTCTGGAGAACCAATTTCTCAAGTGCAGTTGATGTAATATCAACTCGAATAAGAATTGGACAACTTGTGACATTTATAGATACCAGCGTTGGACTAGATAAGTTCAATTCAACAATCTTGTGGAAATTGACAAGAATTATGTGATGAAGCCTTGGAAGAGCCAGTGTGACAGAAGTTAGCAACCAGCAGAAATCAAGTTGAAGTGCTTCAAATCGCAGAGCAGTTTTAAACAAACTATCTTCTTCGTGGACCTAGCTATATCAATGATTCCATTTATGACTTTGTTTAGTTGTTTATTGTTGCATTTATAGTTGAATTCTTCGCTCATTTGTGGCTTTGGAAGCACTTCATGATTTATGTATACAACGGAACATATATGTATAACAGAATATGAATAGTGTTGGTCACTATAATTGCTTAATTAATTTCAAACAACCAAGTGAAACATAAATTATCAACCCAGGGAAGTCTTTTCTTTCAAAGGTAGTTGCGCACTATATATGCTCAATTCCAAAAGCACTTAGTGTTGTAGTAAAGAAATCATTCTATCTACTTGTTGAAATGAACTGAATCTCTGAATTGTATCACAGGAAAGAGATCTCCCTATTGCAATTCTTCGTAGTTCAAATTAAGAATCCTGGATTACATTTTAAAATAACATTGCAATGGGTAAGAACAACTATCTTGTAATCAGAGAACAGGACCCTTACTCTCAAACAGAGACTCCGTACTTAACACTCTTTCATAAAAGAAATAATGCAGAAAACAATAAGCTCTATCTAACAGAGAACAAAGCACTTAGTTCCTTTATGTCTAAGCAGGAGCCTTGGGCCTTACTTCTGTTTAGCACACTTGTGAGATTGAAGTCTACAGAGAACAAGGCAGTCTGATTCCT
>WSFP011495605.1:0-14644 GCA_009831015.1 Picea engelmannii
CATGTTGGAACAGAGATTGAACACAAAGAAGAATGGAGCCGAGATTGAAGGTGGTGTCTAAAGACATTGTGGCACTAAATCATGATAACACTCCATGAGAAAAAATAACAGATCTCTTGATGATCTGATGATGTAATAGACCGATCATAGGATCATCTATAAATAGTTTTCAGTCATTGAAAAAATACATTAGTTCGGGCCATGTCGGTTGTACCTATCCATAAAACATGGATCTCAAATCCTTAAGTGGACATGCTTAACCACCAATTTAGTAGATTGTCGACCCACTCAACTAACAAGCTAAGGTTTATGATAGAACTACATATTCCAACATATTCCAACATAATATATGTTAAGAATGTATGTAATGAACAAGCCTTATAAGTGGGAGGACTATCTCCATTTAGATGAATTAACTTACAACAATGAGTATTGGGAATCATTGAAGATGATCCCATTTGAAGCCTTGTATGGTGGAAAACACAACCCACCAGTAAGTTAGGATAAGCCAATGGATAGACTTGTTATTGGGCCACAATTTAAAGGAAATGGAAGAGTATATGGTAAAGATAAGAAACAATTTAAAAGTTTCATAAGATAGGTAGAAGAGCTATGTCGATAAAGGAACACATAGAGAATTCAAAGTGAGAGAGCATGTGTTTTTAAATGTCAAAATCTACGAGGAGCTCGTTGAAATTGAGAAGCTTCCCAAAATTGGAAATGAGATATTGTGCGTCATTTGAAGTCCTAGAAAGGATAATCTGAGTTGCATACATTATTTCATTACCTGCATACATGAGAATTCATAATGAGTTCCATGTGTCTTTATTAAATAAGTATGTGCCTAATCCTAACCATGTGATTGATTAGACTGTGATCTAGGTGGAACACGAAGAAGAATTTTTGGTGGAGATAGTGTGAATATTGAACCAGAAATTTAAAGTTCTCAAGAACAAAGAAATCAACCTAGTAAATATCCAATGGACTTGCTACAGTCTTGAAAATGCCACATGGGAGCATGAAGAGGCCATGTGGAAGGCGTACCCACAAATTTTTGAAAAATTTGAAGAAAGTTGAATGTACATTGTACATAAGTGAATGAAGACTCCATTTTGGAATTTGGAGATTCCTGGAGACACAACTCTAAGGCTTCCTATCCAACCGATGTCAGATCCCATTCTTTGAATTGTGTAGGTTGAAGGAAAACAAGAGTTGTTGTTTGGAATTGTTGCGAGAGTCATCTAGTGCGGAATTATCAATTATTTTGATGTAAAAAAATGTATGTGAGAAAATATAATATTGTGTTGTCATGTTCACTAAGGATAATGTAAATTGTAAGGGCGGGGGGGGGTTGTAACAGCCCCATTTTCAATCCCTAGTTTAGAAATGTACAATGTAAATATGGTGTATGATGATATTCCAAGCAATGTAATATGTATATATGAAATAATAAATAAAATGTATCATTGGATATAGACGAACATGGACAGAGAGTTGGGGGATAAGTATACACAAGAGAGGGAAGGCACAATAGGAGGGGTTCCAAAGGGGAAATTACACATATCTATTAAACCCAAACCATGTTTCCAAATTATCATTATTCATAAACCTTTTATTTTATCTTGAGTTTTTCCAAGTCCCAATCGTTGAATGCATGTAAGAGGGTTGGTGTGAGATCATCTCATAGAATTAAGGAGACCATGGGTTGAGTGCAAGAAATAATGGGGGAAATGTGAGAATCAAGCAAATCCTTTTGGGGAAGAATGAGAGTCGAGGAATGAAGGAAAATAAAGGAAAATTCATATGGGCCGGAACAGGAAGAAGAGAAGAAAATGTTTATGCAGTTGGTATGAAGTTGGAGGAGAAAGAAGATAGAGTAGAGAACTAAAGATCGAAGGAGTGATTAATCATGAAGAACAACTGGTTGGACCTATAAATTCATGGAAAGAGAGGACGCATGCCTATAAGAAATTTCAGTTCAAGAAATTGTCAAGAGAGAAAGTGTTTTTCTATGGTGTGAATTCTTAGTCGCATCCATGGATTCTTGGATTCCCCAGTAGAGAGATTCTTGTCTTACTTGCGCTGGAGCCCCGGAGAGAAGGGGGATATCCCAAGGGACTGTGTGGAAGAGAAGGGGATTGCATTCCGCTGGATGTGTGTGTTGAGGGGAAGAGAGATGGAAGATTGGAATGGTTGTGGGAGTTCATTGCTGAGAGGGGAAAATATTCAGCCTTAGGAACCACCATCTCTTGTGGATTCATAGCCCCATATTAGGGGTGGATTTCTATTTAGAATTGGAACAACAAGTATATGGTTGGGAGGAATTTCCATCCTCTATAGTTGGTTGGATTTTAACAATTTAAGTGTTCATATTCACTATGTTTAAATATGTTGAATTCTTGAGTTAATATCTTTGTATTTCCTTCTGAGTTTATCTTATTTATTGTTTCCTGACAAACCTAAATGATTCTTTTGTACCTATGTTTCTATATGATTGAATGTTTCTATGTTTGTGTTTATTAGTTGTTTTGAATGTTTAATTGATTGCTTTACATTTTCAATGGTTATGGATGTTTGCATGAGATTATATGTCATGCTATGTATTTCCACATTTAAAATTGGTATCAAAGATTTTTTGTGTTGTGTTTAATCATAAAGAAACCCATCTAGGGGATGGGTGTGTTACATTGTGGTATCAGAGCTGAATTACACTATAGGTGTCTTGTTGGAAATTGTGCACACTACAACAAGAAACATATATATTTTTGTATGCATATTATTTCAGATGAATGAAGAAGATTGCAAGTGTCTTTTTAAATGGAGACATCCCTCCTACAAGAAGCAATTTTATGTAGGCATTACAGTGGAAGATTCAGATGAAGAATTATGCATGAATATAGTTATTGATGAAAGAAGATGACAAGATAATGAAGATTGATGAAGAGAGAAGACAATGAAGACACATGAAAAAATAAGATGATAAAGAAAAGTACAAGAAATAAGAAAATAAGAAAGGAATTTGGTGGCAATAAGAATCCCTACAACTATTGAATCCTAAAGAGTAAAATCTCAAAGAGAGGGTCCAAGGTGAATAAGGACCATACATACAAAAAGGCCAGTTTCATATAAGAGAAAACCAACGTGATGTATCTATCAAGGTGAGACTTGCTAAGGACAAAGGTGAGTACATTGAGGCTCAAAGGAAGATAATTGAGATTGAGAAAGAATGTGGACAAAAAAATGAAAGGCCTAGTAGAAGGAAAATGCCATAGAAAGATGTAAGAAGAAGAAAGATGAAGGACTCCTAGACATGAATAGAAGAAGCAAACGACGAGGAAAGGATTGTGAGGGATAAACAAGTGAAGGAAATGACATAGGAAAATGGACATAAAGAATGAAGCAGTGGAAGAGAAGTAGTGGAAAAGGAAGAGATTTGAAGCATCAAAAGAAAGACACAAAGAAGAAGAGAGAAGTAGGGGGAGAGAATCAACATAAAAAATAAATATACTATCTGTTGATGTAGATGCAGTAAATCCATGAAAGAGACATCCTTAAGCAGTTTATTGTTCCTTGAGTAATGTTTGAAAAATGTATTGGTCTTATGTTTATATAAAGGCTAGATTAGCATGAGTTGAAATTTTGAAATTTAATGTACTTGATGTAAGCCTGATGAGGCATGCGTTCCCCATAATTTGTTAGGTTTAAAATTTTGTGGTATTCTAAAAACCATTTGTAATGTATGGTTTGGGGTCACCTAATAGAGACTTGGGGATAATTTTCCACAAGAGAGCGAAGGCCTAAGAGGAGGGGGTCCAAAGGGGAAGTTACTCGTGTCTCTTAAACCCAAACCATCTTTCCAAATTATCAGTGTATAAACATTCTATTTTATCTTGAGTGTTTCCAATCCCCAACCATTGAATGCATATGAGAGGGTTGGTGTGAGATCATCTCATAGAATTAAGGAGAGCATGGGTTGAGTGCAAGAAAGCATGGGGGAAGTGTTAGAATCAAGAAAATCTTTTTTTGGAAGAATGAGAGTCAATAAAGAAAGGAAAATAAAGGAAATGTGTATGGTCAGGAAGAGAAAAAAGAGCTGAAAATGGTTATGCAGTTGGTATGGAATTGGAGGATAAAGAAGAGAGAGTATAAAGTTGAATCTTGAAGGAGTGGTTGGGAATGAAGACCAACCAGTTGGAGCTTTAAATTCATGGAAAGAGAGGTTGTATATTTGTGAGTAGTTTTGGGTTCAATAAATTGTCAGGAGAGAAAGTGTTTTGTTGTGGTGCACATTTCTGGTCACAACTACATATTCCTCAATTCCCCAGTAGAGATATTCATGTACGACCTATGTTGGAGCCCTGGAGGGAAGGGGGATAACATAAGGGACTATTTGTAAGAGAAGGGGATCTCATTCCTTGGGTTGTGTGGGTTAAGGGGAAGATAGATGGCAGATTTGAATGCTTGTGGGAGTTCATTATTCAGAGGGAATAGTAGCCAGCCTTAGGAACCACCATCACTTATGGAATAATAGCCTTAGCTCGAGGGTGACTTGTTGTTGAGAACTGGAACAACAAGCCTATGGTTGAGAGGAATGTTCATCCTCTGCAATGGATTGTGTTTTAACAATACAAGTGTTCATATTCATTGTGTTTAATTATGTTGAATTGTTGAGTTAATTGATCTATATTTCCTTCTAAGCTTATCTTATTTATTGTTTTATGTTATGTCTAAATGATGCTTCTTCACATGTGTTTATATATGATTGAATGATAATGTGTGCATTTTTATTAGTTGTTGCACATTTTTAATTGATTGTTTTACATTTTTAATGGTTATGGATGCTTGCATGAGATTGTGTGTCATGTTGTGTATTTTTGCATTTAGAATTGGTATCATAGTTTTGTTTGGTTGTGTTTAATCATAGTGTGACCTAGATAGGGATTGGTGTGTGAAATTATGCTATCAAAGATGAAGTTTTATGGTAGCATGCCTTAGTGAGTATCTGGGTATGTTACATTGTGGTATCAAATCTTAAGGTTCAACACCGAGCTTGTATGGGAGAAAGACCGAGATGAAGCTTGGGTAAAGTTTTTATGGTGAAGTTTGATATATGTTAGATTTGGGAAAATTGGTGAAACCAGAGTGAAATTCAAAAAATTATGAACATATTAGAGTCTAATTTTCCCTCAAATCCATTGAAGAGATGATCAACGATATCACTGTGCAGGTTGCAAAGTTAAATATCCTATAAGGTCAATTTTTTTTGTTTTAATGGTGGTTGAAGATTTTGTTGAATCAATGGTCTATATAATTTATACTTTAAGAATTGATGACCAAGATTCATTTCCTCATTTGGTGAAGTATGATTAATCAATGATTGAGATCATTTTTTTTGGATATTGACAACCTAGATTCATCCCGGATTTGGTCGAAAATTTCTAAGTGTCGGGGTTCGAAAAATAAAGTAGAATTTTGTAATTTTATAATGAGAATAAATTTTTGATCGTTAATGGAGTGATCAGGGTTTGGAGAAAAATTTATGAAGACAACCATTTTTAGTTCACTGATGAAAAGAAATCATCAATCGTCGATGGAGCTATTGGGGTTTAGAGATTTTTTTATGAAATATTCTTTCATAAATGAAAATAAATTGTCGATCGTTGATGCAAGAGATATCTCCAATATCCAATGAAGAGGAAAAGAGGAAGATGACATGGGTGAGTTGGTTATCATCTAAGTGTCATGCCTTGTCAGCCAATTTGCCACATTAACATCCAAATGTCATGCCACATCAACATCTAAGTTTCATGCCCTGACAAAATCCGTGTGTAATGCCACATATTAATCCATGTGGCATTCCATGTTAGCCAATGGAAACATCAATCATTGATCATTGATGGAAGTTTCAGAGTTTAGTAATTTCTATAGAGGTAGTTCGTCAAAAGGAAATGTCGATTATTTATTGCCAACGATTGGTGCTTTCAAAATTCGACAAAGTCTTATAGAGTTAGTTCATTGAAGAAAATCATCGATTATCGATGGTGATTCACAATTTAGAAAGGTTTGGAAATGTTGGGGAATGTATAATCCATATTGCATTTGATTTGGCAATCAATGGTTGAGATTCATTTGAGAGCTTGGAAAAATTTAACAGATTGATGACTAATATTACTTTTGATCTTGAGATCGACAGCTAATATCCATTCTAGTTTTTTCTTTAGGGTTCAGTGATATCCATGAATAAGTGTCTTTTATAAATCACCAATGAAAGTGAATCACCAATCATGGATGATCGGGTTTCAGTGGAATTTGACAAAGGTATCCTTTTTCGTAATGTGGAGAAATAGGCCGATCATCAATGAAAAGAATGAGTCGATCACCAATGGAGGAAAACAAGGTTGATGATATATTAGGATTAGGGAATGATATGTGGACATCAACATCCACCTACCCTTCCACGTTATATAGATTGCCACATCAACAAAATTGACAGTTTACAAAGAAAAATTTGCAAACTTTACAAGGCTATAAATTTTAGCTCAGAACTCAAAGTGAGGCATGAGTACAATCGTTGGAAAGATGATTCAAAGAGGAATGTGCATAAGGAATAATAATTTGTATTAGTGCATTTTGTTTCTTCATAAATTGAGATAAATAATAGGATGTAACCTAATTAACAAAATATTTTTCAATATGCATAACTCTAACAATAATTGTTTCATGCACATTTTTGTAGAAGTAAAGGTATAGGAAAGAATATTTGTTTCATGTAAGAGGAATAGAGATATGGAGGATGTCGAGGGATATTACAACCATGAATATGAAATTATAGGTTTGCATATCATTCTAGGAAATGTTGAGACCAAGTCCAATGGGCATAGAAGCATAGTATATCCTGTGGAGTTGGTTGAAACTATGGGAATCTTGCATAAGGAAGTGCAGAGCTATAAAGAAGATAATGAAAGGATGATGAAAGCTCAAGAAGAGATGCTACAGAGTCTTAATATGTTGTAGAAACAATTCAATAAATATTTTGGCACAAAACAAGAAGCTAGTGCAAGACAAATAGAAGAATACAGATCTCATGGTAGGAGGAATGGAAATAGAGGATCTAGGAAGTTGAGTAATTCGCAAAAAACATCGTCATCATAATAGTTCACCAAAACACTCGAAAAAAAGATCATGTGCATGCTTAAGTTAAAAAATAATCTCAAGTGTGTCTGCTATCAGGGATCAGAGGAGGAGGCATGGATCATATATTTTGTAAGGAGAGATCAAAAAAATTAAGCCACCATCATTTGATGGAGAGCATAAGAAGGGATAAGATGCCAAAGACTGGTTTTTGGGAATGAATAAATATTTCCAATTTCACAGTTATTCATCAAATGTAGAATCCATAATTTCAAACTACCATATTCAAGGAAAAGAATCCATGTGGTGGGATCAACTTAAGAAGGTTAAGCACATTGATGAGAAGAGGATCTCATGGAGGTAGTTTAAAATATATTTCCAGGATCATTTGTGAGTATCCGATGAAATTCTTGGAACTTCTAAGGTACGTGGAGTTCATCAAGGATGAGAATCTCAAAATTCAGAAGTTATTGAGTGGACTWCCCTCCTTCTACAAGGAGAAAATTCGGTTTGATGAGCCCAAGAATTTGGAAGAATCCATAAGAAAATCTAAGTATTTTTATGATTAGAACAAAGKAAGACAATCTTTCCAAAAGGCATAGGATGATAAGAAGAAAGGAAATATGGATCAGAGGAAGAGATTATTGAATCGACCTTTCATAAGCAACAAATATTAGTCATATCCGAAAAGGAAGCTAGCTCAAGGTGAGAAAAAAATAACAGATTCCTTGGGGAAAAGGCCAAGAAAACATCTTATAAAGTGATGGGGATGTGAAGGAGACCACATGTATAAATATTGTCCTCACYGAGGAGATAAGATGAGGATTATTCATAACATCAAGAAGGAGGATACAGTGGAGGACATCAACAAAATCATGTCAACGATTTATGTAGCCTTAGACAATATATAATAAGACAATGAATCCCACATGATTGAGGTAGAAGGTAAGATTGATAAACAACCCATAACTATTTTGATTAATTATAGAGCTAGTCATATATGTATAGACCCAATAATAGTTGAAAAGTTTAAATTGAAAAAATGCAAGCATGACCACACCAAAATTGAAAGAATTGCAAATGTAGCTAGAAGATTTGTTGAAGAAGGGGTACATGCCCAAGTGTTTCTCCTTGGGGCTCCTCGGTCCTTTTTGTGAAGAAAAAGGATGCAAATCAGAGGTTTTGTATTGACTTAAGATAGTTGAACAAGGTTATAGTCAAGAACAAGTATCCTTTTCCAAGGATCGATGACCTTTTTTATCAACTGAAACGAGAAACGATATTTTCCAATATTGACTTGAGATTAGGTTATCATCAAGTAAGGATCAAAGAACAAGATATTATCAATACAAACTTTTAGACAAGGTATGGAGACTATGAATTGATGGTGGTGCCTTTTGGGTTGACAAATTCACATGCTACCTTTATGTGTCTGATGAATGGAGTGTTCAGAGATTACCTGGACAAGTTTTTTATTGTCTTATTGGATGATATTATTTTCTATTCTAAGATAGAAGAGGAACATGAACAACATTTGAGAATGGTGATTCATGTGTTGAGAGAGAATCAAATGTATGCCAAGTTGAGAAAGTACACTTTTGATCAAAAGTGGATCTATTATTTGGGTCATAATGTTTCAGAAGATGGCTTAGCAGTGGATCCAGAAAAACTTGAAGCAATCAAAAGTTGGCTAGAAATAACAAATATTTCAAATTTTAGATCATTTATGGGTTTATATTGTTACTATATGATATTCATTGCATGATTCTCCAAGATTGCACACCCAATAACATCCTTGCAAAAGAAAGGATTTAAATTTGAATGGAATACCAAGTCTGAAGAAAATTTCTAGCACTTCAAGGATTTATCAACCAATGCACCTAGCTTAAAGGTTGTATATCCATATGAGGATTATGTTGTGTGCACAGATGCATCCAAGGAAAGGGATTGTTGGAGTACTTACCAAAAATGGGTGTGTAATTTGTTACAAGTCCAGAAAATTGATGGAGCATGAAATAAATTATGCTATACATGAATTAGAGATGGAATCCATAGTACATGCCTTAGAAATGTGGAAGCATTATCTCACGAGCACAAAATTTGAATTAAGGATGGATGATAGTGGTCAAGAATACTTGTTTGAAAAACCAATACTAAATGTTAGACAAACTAGATGGCTAGAATTTCTCAACGAATATGAATTTGTCATCAAGAACATCAAGGGAAAAGATAACAAAGTGGCTAATGCACTCAGTAGAAGGGTGTATGAAATGCATGCTACAACCATTAGCATGTACAAGACATATTTAAAAGATAGAATTTTAGAGGTTGTAACAACAAACCAATATTATGTGCAAGTTAAATGAATATTACAATAGAATAATGTGCAACAAAACTACAAAGATTACAAACTAGAAGAAGATGGAGTCCTCTAGTTCAAAAATAGAATTTATGTTCTCAATTCTCATGAATTGAGAAATTTAGTTCTAAAATAGATGTAAAATGTGCCATATGTTGGACATCCAAGATACCAAAAAACTATTATAGTTGTGAGGCCAGTATTTTTGGCCCAGTATGAAGAGAGATGTAGTTGATTATTTAGCTAGGTTCATGGAATTCTAGAGGGTAAAAGATGAGAATAAACATCCCATGGGATTGCTACAACAATTACCCATTTCTGAATGGAAATGGGAAGTTGTTACTATTGATCTCATTACCAAATTTCCCAGGAAAACAAGGTAGCATGATTCCATCATGGTAGTGGTGGAAAAGATGAGAAAGGATGCACATTTCATTCCAATTAAATAAACTCATAAGGAAGCCAATATTGAGGAAATTAATATGAAATAAATTGCTAGGCTACATTGTGTTCTTAAGGCAATAGTGTCATACCAAGATCCCAAGTTTAATTTCAATTTTTGAAAAGGGTTCTTTAAAGGATTTGGGACCAATTTGAATTCAAGTACAACATATCACCCATATTTAGATGGGTAGAAAGAGAGGATTAACCATATATTGAATATGTTCGAACATGGATTGAGCACAAAGAAGAACATATCTGAGATCGGAGGTTGTTTCTAAAGACACCGTAGCATTGAAACACGAGCATGCTCCATGAGAATGAAGAACAGATTTCATGATGATATGATGATGTAATAGATTGATCATAGGATAATCTATAAATAGGTTTTGTTCATGGACCAAACCCATTAGTTCGAGTGAATTTGGTTGTACCTGTCCCTAAAACATGGATCTAGGATCCTTAAGTGGACAGGGTCAACCACCAAGTTAGTTGGCTATCAACCCAAGGGATTGGTTGACTCACTCAACCAACAAGGTGAGGTTTATGATGGAAATGCATGTTCCAACATCCCCCCTTAACCTCAACTTGGAGGAAAAACAAATTACACAATGTTCCCCCCTAAATTTGTTCTAACTACACAAAAACACTCTCGAGGAAGTATGATCACTCCATTACAAAATGGTGTCAAAATCCACCGTCCAAACATGGTCCCAATTGGTTAGCCGACTAGACAACAAGACAACACCAGCTCGTCGATCAATCAACTAGACAAGAATGCACCAATATAATCGGTCTATTTCAATCCAACAGTCTTTTCAAGCTAGACAACCTCTGTATCAGGTACAATAAGAAGAAGTATAGCTCCCTACAACATAGTCAAACATGGTTTGGTCCATGCCTTCAACATAACTCAAGGATCAAGATATCATCAATGGATCATCATTGAAACACCAGTTGACAAACTATAACTAATTGAAACTCAGTTGACAAATACGCATTTGAAAACAACTCCAATCGACTACCATGTCGTGTCAAATCCTAGTCAACCAATATCCATGTCGAAATCCAACTGACTTATCAGGTTCATTCAATTATGTGGTCGACCAATATCCCAATCAAATTCTAGTCAAATTTTCAAGTTAGGTCAATATTGTGGTTGACCACTACAAAGTAATCAATAATGAATATTAGTGTTGTACATCCTTACAGTCGACAAAACATAATGGTAGGAAATATTCAAAAATATGGTCATATGCACCCATGACCAATCATCAATGGTCAATCTTGGTAGTTGGTACTAGTCCACGGTTCTCTCTTTCACATCTCTTCTGCAAATATCTAAAAGCATGATTTCCATGTCATCAATTTCTATGGCAAGGACGACGATAAGGCACATATTTGTGTTTTATATGATCAAGAGATATAGTCTCAACAACAGTGTCATCAATAATAGTAGTCTCAACTTTGAGCATGTTAGGAACAACCATCTCATTAATTGGTTCAACAGATTGTTATGTTATAAAATCAGTTTCAACTCCACCTACAACGAAAAAAAATTCCTTGTTTGTAGCAAGGGCAGGTGTAGGAAAGGAGGTAACAACAACATCATATCCAAGACTTGTTATAGGTGTCATCATCTCAAGAAAAATAGGAGCAACAATACCCTATCCATTCTTCCAAAATCCTCCTTTGGTATATCCCATCTTTGTGAGTAGTTAGGACCCTATACTTGTAGTGTGTTTTTCAAATCTAATAGAAACAAAATAGTCATTAGTTTTAAAGATTAAATTAACAACATCCTTCTTACAAGGAGCATCATAGGGTGGAGAAGAAATGGGTGAGCTTGGAATCTCAACAACGTCATCATTCTTCTCAAAAACAACTAGGCTAGTTGTAATGGTGGAAGAAGAAACACATGAGGCTAGAAGCTCAAAAACAATATTCTTCTCAACAATCTACAGTTGGTGAAATTATTCCTCAAGGTTTTGTTTGTATTTCTACAATCTCTAAAGAGTCTCATCCTTCTCCAATAATATGACATCATAATATTCCTTCAATGCGTGATATTATTCAAACAGTCAATTATTATCTTCTTGAAGAGGAACGACTTCTTCACAAAGCTTATCAATGGAGACCCACAAGTGGGAAACCTCATGAGTCAGCTAGGCATTTTTCTCCATCATCTAGTTGAAATATGTTCTCAATGTTGTATGAGGAAGGGATTTCACTTCTTCCTCCAATACTTCAAGAAGGTCATAATTTTCCTCAAATTCATCTGCAAGAGTTTGGAAAAATATTTAGGCAATGTT
The DNA here is from genome assembly GCA_009831015.1 of Picea engelmannii. NCBI lineage: Eukaryota > Viridiplantae > Streptophyta > Pinopsida > Pinales > Pinaceae > Picea > Picea engelmannii. The sequence continues at coordinate 12,244 of WSFP011495605.1, forward strand.
CCTCATGGAAGTATGCCTTTTGGAGTGCTTATTCACAATAGTCTAGAACACATTTTCTATAGTCTTTAACTTATTTTTAAGTCCCACATTTTCTGTCTTCAAGGAAGCATTTTCAAGAGAATGGGTTTTTTTATCCTTCATGAGATCATCGACATTATCGATTTTATTGCCAAAATCATCCACCAAATCTTGAAATATGGTTTCCATTGTATGTTCTAGGACAAAAAGTGTCCTAGATTTCTCATCAAACTGTTACAGAAGGCTATTTTGAAAGAGGGAAGCCTCATCTTCCAACTGGCTATGGCATGTCTCCAATTCATTTCTCAGGCGTCAATTCTCTGTCAGCAACTATGCTACGGCATTTTTCAATATAGTGACTTGTGAACGAAGTCGTCTGTGATATTCTTCCAAGGAAATGACCTTATTCTCACGAATATCTTGTAGTTTTTGAAGCACCAAAACTTCATCTTCATCCAACATGACCATCATAGATGGAAGACACGATCCAAGTTAAATATGAAAAAAAGGAAATCCAACATGACCATCATAGATGGAGGACAAGATCCAAGCATTAAATATGAAAAAAAGGAAAAATGGACAACAATTCAACTAAAAAAAATTATAGTGAATTACGCCAAGTCGGTTCTATAGCTCGTCATCCATGAAAAAAAGCCATCAATCCGCAACATGCACTTTTTGATCAAATACCAAACTAGTCAATCTGTTGCACACACCTATTTCATTCCATCGTAGAAGAGAGTATACAAGAAGCATGAAATAGGGAGAGCCACACATAGATATGTGATATGAGTCGAATGAGGCAAGGAGAAGCTCAATTTTCCTTTACGTCAGCCAACAAGCACCAAAAAAAGGATCCTCCAGTCAAGTCAAGAAATGTGTATGTTTTGGCATCCACGCAATAGTGGTTACACAGATTGCATCAATCCAGTCGACGTCCCTTATTCACTTCTTCTATGTAATGTGATGCCACAAAGCTAAGGAACCCACACATATCCAAGTCGACAGGAGTTGACTCTGCTTGTTGATTCGAGTAGAAAGAGGAGTTCAGGTGGACTTCGATCGAGGGTTTGATCGAGTTACCCTTTACTCCAGTTAAGAGTCCAGATACATGAAGTCGAAGTCAAAAGCAATCGGGTGCCAAGTCGATAGGCCAAGCCAAATGTCGATTCGACCAAGACACAAGTCGAGTCATTTTGACATACCTCCAGTCAATTCAGGTCGAGAGTGGAATTCAACGATGCCACAATTCGAATTCCAATCGAAAATAAGCATAGTCGAGTGAGCCAAAATCTTTGATTTTTCTTTCACACTAGTTGAGGGTTTAGATCCATCCAAGAAAAAGAGGATATGCATATTATGTAATGAGAGGCCAAGATAGGGCATCCATACACGAGGTTGGTCGATAGGATGGAAAACAATCAAGTAATATTCCATCACGTTAAACAATCTCCCATTGAGTAAAATCTTGTCAAGTTTGAGAAACGTCAAAACATAAAAACTCCAGTCAATGATGAGAACCTTCAACCACCAAGTGTTATAAACTTAAGAAACCCTAGCCAAATTTAAGCAGATCCAACATAGAGATCACGGTAAGAATATAGGTAGAACCCTGTCGATATCAACAAACCCTTAGTCAATCCATATTGGTGATTTAGAAAATTCTCGATAGCCCATATCAAGCCATTGATAAATTCAAAACGGCTTCAATATGATCTCATTTACATATGAGTCTTCCTCTATGAGCTCGGGATCAAAGAACCAACATCTCCGATACCATTTTGGAACAGAGATTGAACACAAATAAGAATGGGTTCAAGATTGAAGGTGGCACTGCTACATACGGGCGGATTATTCCATGAAATTTTTCCACATTTCCATTATTTTCATGTTTTTTTTTAAAATGGGCGGGATTTTCGTCGTTATTGCCACAAATGTTCGTTGCTATAGCGATGAGTATTTCCTACCTCAAAAAGCATCTACTAACACACGTGGCTTGCAATGACTAGTTGACTTTTTGTGGGTCAACTCATGCATTTTCATCGCTATATCAACGATAATCAATCTATATATACCTAACTTTAGGAGACTTTGTGACACATTTGCTATAGTTGCAACACTGTTTATGGATTTTGTTTGAGCTGTTTATTTTTTTTGTCACCCTGTTAAGAACCAAATATCAATATAGCATAGAAAAACCTCAGAATAAGTACTAAGCGCCTTGAAGAAGAGATAATTTCAGATAATAAGCCTCTTCGAGGGGGAAACCTCCTTTTACCCCACATAAATGTTCAAGTACAAGATGATTCCAAATGAAAATGTCTCCTTGGTATATATAGGAGACTAGGATGTATAATTACAACTAATGGAATAAAGCCGACAT
>WSFP011495606.1:0-14364 GCA_009831015.1 Picea engelmannii
GTGTGTGTGTGTGTGTGTGTGTGTGTGTGTGTGTGTGTGTAGGAGACAAAGGGTAGAATTATAATGAAAGGTTCTAGATGATCTACTAATATACCAAATAAAATAATAGTGAATGATTATTAGGGTCTGAAAGAAATTGGAGTAGTATTGGCATAAGAAGGGAGACCATTGACTTTTGAAAGTAAACAATCCAACGGAAAAGACTTGGTGAAAACTACATATGAAAAATAAATGCCAAAAATTATACATGTGATAAAAAAATAGTGACAATATCTCATTTGAATGAATTTTAAAGTCAAGACAGACCATGATATCCTAAAGGAATTTTTAGAGTAAATATTTTCATGAGAAGAGAAACAAAAGTGGGTAGCAAAAATGAAAGGGTTTGAATTTTAAATAATCTAAAAAAAGGGGAAGGACAATGTGGTCACATATTCCCTTTTTAGAATAGAAGAATCCTCAAGTTTATATTCCATTACATCTTCCATTCTAGTGTGGTTAGAAGAAGCCCACCATGAGTGGAAAAATGACAATAGCATGAAACAAAAAATAAAATGTATTAAGGATGAAATGAATTCTATGAAAAATTGGGAATGGAAGAGAGATATTCTTTGGTACAAGGGAAGAATATTTTTATTCCCTCAATCAAATTTTAAACAACAAATACACTCTCACATGCCACATTAATTGTAAATTTATGAACAACTAAAATATTCATTTTCAATTTTTTTTTTTATGGTGTGCTTCAAGTTTTAAACCTATAACGACTTGGGACATAGTAATAGGTGATACGATGCATTGATAATATATAAATTGGGGGGGAAATATTAGACAAATAAAGAATAGGTGGTTTATAAGAGTAACACAACAACAAATAATGAGAATGGAGGAAGATTTTTGAGAATACAAAGAACATACTCAAAAAGTGGGAATATACCACGATATGACATGACTCACAAAGGAAATCCATACCTATTGGTAATTATATGACAAGGATCATGAGAGGATGACGTGGACCCCCTAAATGGGATATTAAAAATCCATGAAAACAATAAAGGATAGGACTCAACTTAGTTAGTCAAGATCGAGAGGAGAATACCTAGGACAACAAATCCTCTTGAGATCCCTAGGCATGACATAAGATGTCCGGGAGAACATAAAAGGGGAATACGTGGAAGTAGAAAAATTAGAGGAATGTGATGAAATAAAGAATGAAGTGGAGGAAATTTTAATGAACAAAATATGCGATGTGCATTGATGAAAAAAAAATAGGGTTCAAGGAAAATGGTCGATAGGTAAAATCAGTTGAATCGTAACATTAATTTGGTTTATATATTGGTTAGTTATATAAAATCATTGTACATTTACTTTTTCCAGGGAAAAAAATTGCTCAATTATATTATAGCATATAATTTTTTTACAACTGCCACTACATCTCCAAAGATTATTTCCAAATCTTACAGTGAGGATGAAACTATTGTTCAAAATAACTTAACATATAACCTACAACATATTCAAAGAGGCTACAAAAAGAGTCTCATAAAACACCAGATAAACTGTGAATGGATATTCCTACTCCAAATCTCCAAAGAGATTAAAAGAAGGAGATACTATCAAAATTAAAAACCAAGAGACTATGCTGACTAAAAATGGAATCACCATCAATGGTTAATGGATTTTGAATTGTCTCCTTGGACCAACCGCACCATTGGTCCACTTTTGGTAAAAATTATGCCTTCAATATCCTCCATTTCTTTCTTTGATAAAGTGTCAGCTTCAGTATTAAAATTTCTATATAGATGTTGGAAAGTAATTAAGCGGAAGCTCCCAGTCAACACTAAAATTCTATCTTTCCATCCCTCCAAAGAGCTCACCTGTAAACTGCCCACTTTTGTTAACCATTCAATAAAAAAATTTGGGTCACCTAGGAAATGTATATCAGGAAGCGATAAGTAATCAGCAAGCCACAATGATTCCCAGGCTCCAAAGAGTTTTTCTTTAGTATTTTTTCATTTTCTGCAATTAAGTGTCCATCTGTAAATAGTAGCCTCTTGAACTTTAATAAGACACCCTGCACCACAAATACTACCATCACTTTTGGCAGTGTCGTCAAACCAAGAGAACATCGAATCCTTACGGGAGGAAATCAAAATATCCTTTGGTGGTTTGTCTTTTGGGAAAGAAATGGAACATGGAGATAATGCCAATATCTTGTAGATCACTGCCTGTGAAGACATACTAGAATCCTCAAATAGATATTTTTTATGCTCTTGAAAAATGTACCAGATGGTATAGGCTTCAATATGAGTAGGAACAAATGTATCCACATACCAACTCTAAAAACAATCCAAAAGTGTATTCCCTATCCAGCTCCTATTCAGATTTAATTCCTTATACACTAAATTCCAGACTGACATTGCAAAGAGACAATAAATAAAAAGGTGACTAACTGACTCCCAATATGATTTACAAGGATAAAAATGCCCCGGACCACTCCATCCCCTTTTCTGTAGTGTATCCCAAGTTAATATTTTACCCTCCAAATCCATCCAAACAAATAATTTTACCTTTAGTTGACCTTTCCAATTCAAAATTTTTTGTTTCCAGGTATCAACTTTCAACATTATTTTAGTTGAGATGATGCTTAAGTAAAAATTCTTTACAGAAGGTCTTCCTGAATTGTCACCTCCTACCCATATCAGAGTGTCCTTATTTTCTTGGATGAGTGCTCTCGACGTCGATAAATCACTTATGAACTGGTCCCACTCACGCACTAAATCCCCTTCCAATTCCAGATCGATGCTATTGAGCCAATATGAAACCAATGACTGATCACCTGAAGTCTTTCTAGCCTAGGCAAGTGTTAGTATGTTCTTTTCCTTTAACACTGACAGCAGAATGCTATAGATGAAAGAGAAATCACCCATACCTAGGATTCTATCCTTTCCTATATTTATAAAAATCCCATTCAAAGGTATCCAACTTAAGCCATGCAAAATCAAATACAATACTTTTAAAAGTCCAAACCAGATTCTAGAAATCCCAGTCTTTCTAAAATACTAAGTTCCGAGCCAATTAATCATTGATCCCTATAATAGATATTTGTCAATCACTACCCTATGCCAAATGCCTTCTCCCATGAGAATTCTTCATAACCTGTCCACTGCTAGAGACATGTTGAAGTCAAAAATATTACAAATTCCCCACCCCCCAAATGATTTTGGAAGGGATATTCTCTCCGAGATGAAAATATGCATTGTATGGGAATCACAATTCCTTTTCCAAAGGAAATTAAACATATGATTCCTGAGAATTTTCAAAACTGAACCCGGGACAACTGCTAGGGACATCCAATAGGTAGGTTGGCTAGATAACACTGCTTTCAATAGGGTAAGATGCCCTCCTAAAGAAATCCACTTAAAGCACCAGTTATTAATCTTATTTTCCACTTTTTTTATCAACCAATTCCATTCATCCAATCACATAGCTCCAAACTTAATGTAAAAACCGAGGTATTTGAATCCTTGCTCCAACTCTAGAAAATTATAAGGGAAAAAAACTTTGAACATAAAAGTATCCTAATCAGTCAGACCTGTTTGACGAAAAGTCAACTTTGAGGCATTGATCAATAAACCAGAAGTCAAGATAAAAATTTTAAGAACTTTATCTATTTCCCACCACTCATGAATAGTAGCACCAGTCATTATACATACATCATCCACAGATAAAATATGCAATATTTTAATAGATTTTGATACTTGAATACCTGACAATTTTCCCTCTCTTTGACTATGTTTCCGTAATAAACTCAGACTTTCCATCACCAATATAAACAACAATGGCGATAAAGTAGAACCTTGCCTCAAACCCCTTCCACTCTTAAAGAAATTTGTTGCTTCTCCATTAATCAAGATTGAATATGAGGTAGAGACAACATAACTCATTACCCAATTAGTCATTTTTATATCTAGTCTAATTTGAAGGAGGAGAATGTGCAAAAGGTGCCAATTAACACAGTCATAAGATTTTTGAAGATCCAACTTTAGAATCAATGACTTTGATTTTTTATGATTAATATTGTGGATACATTCATGGACTATACCTATAACATCATGAATCTACCTTCCCTGTAGAAATCCCAACTGCTCTTCTGAAAGTGATCTAGAAAGAATCGGTTTGATTTTATTGGCTATGATCTTTGAGATAATCTTGTAATAGAGTTTACATAGAGGGATCGATCTATAATCTCCAAAATGACAGGGCTTGTTCACTTTTGGAGTTAAAGTGATAAAAGTAGATTTTAGAGCTCCCAGAATAAAACCCAAAGTTCTAGATTCTTCAATCATTTCCAGAATGTCATCTCCAACTAAGTCAAATAAATTCTTTAAAAACTCCATGGTCCAGCCATACGGGCCTGGACTCTTATCCACTTTTAAATTTCTTAAGACTTTCTTCAGTTCTTTCTTATACACTAGTTTATAGAGGGCATCTGACTTTGAATCTAGAACCAGGTTCGGAAATAAAGTAGCTACTTTTACTTGATCAACATGGTTTATATCCACAGGCTTATTATAAAAATATTTAAAATGTTTAACTGCTGCCAATTTTAGATTGTCTTGTCCTCTATAAATAGTTCCCCCCTCATCTTGTATCTCCCATATGGATTTATGGTTTCTCCTATAGCTGGCATAGCTATGAAAGAATTTTGTATTTAGATCTCCACTTTGAATCCATATAGCACAACTGATCTGGCGTCACTATTCCTCACTATCCTTTAGTTTTGAATTCCTTTCATGTTCTAAATCTTTTAACGTCAAATCAATCATACTCTGGCAGGTACCCTCCATCAAATTTTGGAGTCTAAAGGAGATTTCCTTCTCAAGTCCCCTAAGAATAGCATTCTTTAAAGTTTTATAATCCTTCTGCCAGACTTTTGTTCTCCTTTTTAGATCTTTCAACTTCTAGACCAACCTCTTATGTTTACCAGATTCTCAAAGATACAAAGGCTCTGTCCACAAGTTATGAACTAAAGTATAAAAATCATTATCTAATCTCCACACAGGATTAAATTTGAAAGGAATAGCTTTGAACACTGGCGAGAGATCCAACTGTAATAAAATCGAAGCATGATATGAGATAAATAGGTATTCAACCCAAGTTCTAAACATTCCAGTAGACATCTCTAAATCCTCAAAAATTAAGTAACGATCTCTCTTTTCTATGAAAGCATCACCCACCCGGCCATTTCTCCATGTGGGAACCATCTTTCCAGGATGAATATCTATAAGTTTATTTATACTGAAAATATTGGTAAAGAAAGTAGCCAAAGATCAAAGGTTTGACCGGCTACCCCAACTTTCACCTACCATCATAGTCAAGTTTAGATCGCCAGCCAACACAAGACATTTCAATGACAGCAAACCTGCAACCTCTAATCATTCCCAGAATAATTTATGCTCCAAACATGGCCCGTATAAATTTAGAAGATTAATAAATATTATGGACTCTAGGCAATGTCCTGTCAGTAAGATACCACCAAAAGTCAGTTAAGGCACCAAATCAAAATATGAAGGATCCCAAGTAGCTAATAACCCTCCATAAGTTCCAACAAAATTAACCGCACAACAAAGCCACTCCGACCTCAAGAGTTGAAAGAAACAACAAGCCTTTTCTGAGTGTACTAAGGTCTCTTGAACAAAAACAATGTTTGGATGAGATTTTTCCAACACACTATGAACTAAGGAAAGCTTAAGGGCACCTATAGTCCCTCTAAGATTTAAATAAAGTACTAACATTACTTCGATCTTGCAAGGGCCTTCAAAGCTCTAAGGGCCCTACCATCAGTAGGTAAATGTGACACAGACTCTTCTTTTGGTACAATGATGGTTTTTTTCTTGCACTGCATGTTTTAACAAGGGATAGCTCAATTCCCAAACCCCTAGACCATGCGAATTCCATCCCACCATCTCCTACCAAATCTCGAGAACTATTGGCTTCCTCACTCTCAACATTAGGTTCAATGGCTTATTTTCCAAGAAACACAAGTAACAATACCAATGATTCACTTCCACGGATAAAAGGTAAGAATGAGTCCAAAAAAACAGAGAGGTTTGACTCATCCTCTTATGGTTCCATATACCTAGGTGGCAGAGTCTGGCTTCCTGACAAACGATGATTGTTCTCCAGACTGTTACAAATCTCATTTGAAGCTGAAGGTTCTGGAAGATAAGTGTTACACCTCAATATTTCTTGCTTTGATAAGTGTCGCAAGTGTCGCATGTTCCTCACAACTGTTGCAAGTGTTGCATGTTGTTCACAAGTGTCACAAATTTCAAACAAAGCATACTTCCATGATGATGACACTAAGGAGACACTCAAAATACCTCAGACACTTGATTTGAAGGAAGGAGAATGATTAACTGAAGTCAAGAATCTCTTGCCACCTGAAAGGAGCTCTTAAACTAGGGTTTTAAAGGAGAGCGCTCCCCTACGTCAGCCTTAGGAGCGCTGGTGCTCCCCTACAAGGTGCTAGGGAGTGTTATAGAACCAAATAACCCCTCTGAAGGAGCGTTACACATATTTGAAGTGCTAGCTCTCCCCTTGAGCCTACTAGGGAGCGTTATCGCGCCCTGATGCTCCTTTTGAGGGAGCGCTGCCTAATCTAGGCAGTGGTTGATCTGTTGAGGAGAATAAGGGGAATATCTTTCAAGTTTGGAAGGCAGTTGCATTCGAATTCCTAGTTCAATCAGAATATCCCTAATCTAAGGAGGGAATTCCTCAACCTACACTAAAGATACCTCAAGAGGTTAAGCCTCTCTTAACCTATATAAGCATGCTCTATGATGGTGGAAAGGGGGAAGCGCTGCAAGCATGAAACCTATGATCTCATAGGAAACACACAGTGAACTGAAGGAGAGTAATCTGTGAAGCTATTATCATCCAAGTCGTGGATCTTCTGAGCAAGGGTTAGATAAAGGGGACTTGACGAAGCTATCGCATTCGCATCTACGATTGTAAGTTACTGTTGTCATTGTTCTCATTAATATGACACGCTTGGCCTGTTTCTTTCTAGTTTGTGATTGATCTTACATAAACTTATCTCTGATAGATAGATCTGTTTTCAAGCTAATATCAATAGAGTAGGAAGTGGTCGTACTTTTTTTTGTCTACAGGGCTCATCGAGGAGCGAAAGATTGAAGCTCAACTCGGAGCATGCAGGGACAAACGTCGATAAAAAGGTACTTATGTTCTCCTTCCTCCTCATACATTAGTTTGTATAGATCTGAAAGGAAGTCAGTGTGCACATTAAGCACTTTCTATCTTAGAGTTAAGAGTCTATCTCTTTGAGGCGATCTACCTGTCCGCAGGGAGATTTTCCTTCAACAATAAGTACAGATGGGGGAAGGGTCTATTGAAGATACCAAATCACCAGAAGGAATCACAAGTTCCAAGGGAGGATGAACAAGTGACAGAGTGGTTAAGGAAATGTTGTCCCCATGGGGAATTTTTGAGTTCTACGGGAATCCAGAATCCACTAGAGGTGACCATGTTGACTTTGTTATAGAATTCTTCAGCCAAATAGAAGAGCTAACAATTTGGCGTTCCATCACCGAAAGGGAATTTTAAAAAGAAGGATAGTGTAACTGTAACTTACCAATAATTGTTTATGTTGGTGCCAAATATCTTTTGTCAATACTATCATATCTACTTCCTTCTAAACAATAAAAACCAGTATCCATCAAGGAATCTGGATTATTGTATGAAAATTTATGCTCATCGTGAGGATTTTCTTCTTCCACAATACCTTTACAGTCTGTCCTCAAGTGTGAGGTAGTTTGGCAGTAACTACATCTAAAGGGTAACTCGAGATAATCTATTCTTTATTTATATAAAATACCACACCATTCAACCTCCATTGTCATTGGCATACCCAAGTGCACATCCATTTCAACCAACACTTTAAAAATTTTTCTATTTGACGCTTCTAAATTATTTTTATCAACCATGATAAGGCTCCCCATATTGTTTTTGATGGCTTTCAAAGCTCCCTCATTCCATAAATACAATGGAAGTCTTGGAAGAATAACCCATATATGTCTTAATGAGAAGTACCTGGTTTCCGTATTAAAGGCCAACTTCCATTTTTTTAGCATAAAGCTACTATTTCCATTAACCCACCTTCTATTGATTAAGGTTGGTTGTCATTGATGTCAACCCTTGAAGAAATCCCCGTAGCACAAAGGTTTGGGTAATGGACCCAAGATTGTTTGATGTAAACATGACTCATAAAAAAAATTTCATGGTTGATAAGAATTAAATATCGATGAACTCCAAAGTGGTCCCCTTATGGTGAAAGCCCTCACGGGAAGATGCTTTGCGAAGTAAGAAAACCCATGCTTAATTATGGAATAATGAGATGAAGCACAGTTAATTTGTCAGGGAAACTATTCCATATGGATATTTCTTTTCATTCCATTCCCGGTGGTATTTAGAACGTCACATAACTCCTCACGGTTAGAGAGTTATGATCATGTGAAGTTGGAGAAGCCAGGTTTGGATAATGGACCCAAGATTGTTTGATAAATAAGTGTATGATTTTTTCTATATTTGAAGGTAATACTATTCTATATGTATATTACATTTCATTTAATTTCTTGTGGTATGTGGAATGTCACATAACTCCTCACGTTTTGAGAGTTATGGCTTTACAAAGTTGGAGGACCCTCATATGTCATCTAGAAGCCCCAAAAGGTCAAAGTAGTCAGAGTGGTTTAAGAGATTTTAAAAGGTAAATAATAAAGTGAAGTGATGAGTGTATTATAATTTAAAGTGAATACAAAATAAATCATTTCAATATAAAATTTAAGGGAGAAATTATGATGCAAAGTCGCGACCCTCGTGGTCCAACCCGCTCTCACCCGGACCTTCTTTCACACAGGCCCGAAGAGTCAAAGGGCTCTTCCAACTCCTCTCGAGAGTTCTCACTACCCAAAGTAACTCCTTCCACGATCTCCCCTTCACTTATCGGGAAATCGGGTTTCACGATATCGCGAAACTCGTTGACACGTTCTCGTGCTAACCAAAACCCCGAACCCCGATGGGTCAAAGTTCAATGCTTCCTTGTTCGTCGGAGATTTCCCTATCGGGAAATCGGAACATCCAATGTCGTGGTTCACATGTACCACGAATTCCCGAACCCCGAACTCCGATGGCACGTGCACTATCCCCCTCACTACGTCACCTTCTCTCTCTACTCTAACGGGAATCGCGGGATCGCGATTTCACCGTTCGCTACTTCTTGCACCGGAAAATCCCGAATGTCGAATCCCGACTCCCTGGGATCCCGTGCCATGTGTTCCCGTAGCGATCGACGACTCCGATTAAATTGGGAAATCGCTATTCGCGATTTCAATGAGTATGAAACTCTTGCCTCTGTGAACCCCGATAGCCGAATCCCGATGGCTCTGGGTCCCTTCCTTCCTGCGACTAGGGTTAAATCCCTCGCAAATTCTCCTTGATCTAACGGTCAGCAGGATTTCGCAAATCTATCCTACGAACCCTGGCCGTTAATTCTCCTCTTTGAGGATCTCTTCAGCTTCACCGCTTCTCCCGGTCCGAACCTCCTCCTGGGTCTATTCCCACAGTATCCATGAAGGAACTATCCCTCCTGAGCTTGTCAACTCTGACTCCCTCAGAGAATTTACACACGCTCCTCGCTCTCGACCCCAACAACTCTCAAAGTGTTGAGTTCTTACAGACTCTGTGCACTTCCTACTACAACAGTCCCTAACTCTCTGTTCAGACTTACGACTGAAACTTAAATTTCGGCTTGCACTTCTTCTGCACGGCTCTACCAACTCAATCAACTTCTGGGTGAGCGAGAATAAGAGTTTAACTGTTGAGCCTCATCAACACACTCTATGCAGATGGATTCGACTGCACTCTATGCAGAAATCTCCTGGCTCAAACAGAGAAACAATTGAAACTCATTCTCTTCTCTCACAGACTTCAGTTAAACCTCTGAAATCACATGCACAACATATTCAAAAGGAAATGCATACAAGAAATCAAACATCCATGAGCATAATATCGACACAGAGAAACAACACAAACCATGGAGTTGAATCAAAGACTCTCTTCTATTAATTCAATCTGTACATGGGTGTTCTTCACAGGTTCTCTGCTTGCTCTCCTCTTCTGAATGCTTCCATCCTAATATAATGTACAAAGGAGGGTGCCTATATTCTGTTTTCCCTCTCGAATTCTACAACTATCAAATCTACAATTAATTCCTATCTAACAACATTAATTCTATTAAATACCTTCCTATCTACTAAGGACGAGAGCTTAAAGGCTCAAGGTACCCTTTACAATACAAGTGCGCTTCTTTATGAATGTCTTCATTAAAGAATGGCGCAACTAATTTCAAAGCATTTCAAAATTTGTATGGGCGTTGTCCAGCTATCTTTTCTGCTCCACGTGCTAGCTCGCTTGATGTGTTGTGAACGATGCTCCTGCATCATACTCCTCGGCTTGAAAAATTTTATGGGCTCCTGTCCATGAGCTCCTGCACGGTCTGTCCGTGCTTCTGAATCGCTACTTCATTCTCCCAGCTGGCATCCTCCACTCGGTCATTCTTCCACTTCACCAGGTACTCAAAATACTACTTGCGCCTGGTCTTTCTGCCGACTCTCTTGTCCAGTATGCATTCCATCTGCGGCTTCTCTGCTACTGGTAATTTCTTCTGCCACTGGATCACTGGTCCTTTAGTTCCAGCTTCTACTTCTCCAGTCTTGTATGGGTATAAATCCGAAACATTAAAAATCAGAGATATCCCGATGCCATCCGACAACTCAATTTCATATGCATTCTCCCCGAATTTCTTCAGGACTCTGCACGACCCGATCTTCTTCATTTTAAGCTTGTTATATGTTCCCCTCGGGAACCTTTCCTTCCTTAAGTGCGCCAGAACCATGTCACCAAATTCAAACTGAATTTGTCTCTTCCGCTGATCGACTCTACGCTTATACTCTTGATTTGCATCCATCAGTCGCTGCTTCACTTGACTGTGAAGGTCTCTCATCGCCTCAGTGAACTCTTCAGCGCTAGCACTACTAGTCCCAGCCTGTTCTGACTCCCTGAGCTCAGATACTCCTCTCGGCAGTGTCCCATACACAATCTGGAATGGGCGTTTGCCTGTACTCTGATTCACTGAATCATTGTACGCAAATTCTGCCTGCGGTAACACATTATCCTAGCTATTGTGGTGCTCTGTCACCAGGCTTCTTAATAGATCTCCCAGACTTCTGTTGACCACCTCTGTTTGTCCGTCTGTCTGCGGATGATAAGTTGAACTAAACGCCAAATTAGTTCCCATCTTCTTCCATAGCGTCCTCCAGAAATGACCTATGAATTTGGTATCCATGTCTGAGACTATGCTTCTCGGCAATCCATGAAGTCTGACAACCTCTTTGAAAAACAAGTTTGTGATGTGGGTCGCATCGCTGGTCTTCTGACACGGAATGAAATGTGCCATCTTCGAAAACCTTTCCACCACCACAAATATGGAATCAACCCCTCTCTGTGTCCTCGGCAATCCTAACACAAAGTCCATGCTTATCGCCTCCCATGGTCTCTCGGGTATGGGCAATGGCTGATAAAAACCTGCGTTCTGCTTTCGGCCTTTCGAATGTTGACAAATTCTACACCTGTCAACAAACCTTTTTACATCTGCTCACATGCTCGGCCAATAATATGATTCGCTCATCTTTGCGAATATTTTGTCATGCCCAAAATGACCTGCTAATCCTCCACTGTGCTTTTCCTTCACTAAATTCTCCCTCATGGAGAAATTCGGAATACATAATTGATTGCCTCTAAACAAAAATCCTTCCTGGATCATGAAATCTATCCATGGACTCTGATCCCTAAGAACTGGGTTCTCGGCCACTTCATAAGCTTCCCTGAAGTCTGCATCTCCAGCATACATGTCTCTTAGGTTTTCAAAACCCAAAGTTTTGACTGTGAACTCCTGCAACAACAAACATTTCCTGCTCAAAGCATCAGCCACTTTGTTAGCAGTCCCCAAAATGTGTTTGATCACAAACGTGAAATTTTGCATATACTCTACCCATTTTGCATGCTTCTGGTTCAACTTCTCCTATTGACTTACAAACTGCAATGCATGATTATCACTGTACAATATAAATTCTTTGGGTATCAAGTAATGCCTCCACTTTTTCAATGCCTGTATAATGGCATAAAACTCTTTATCATATGTGGAATATTTCAGCTTTGCTTCATCCATCTTCTCACTGAAATATGCCACTGGTCTGTCATCCTGACTCAAGACTCCTCCTACGGAATATCCGCTGGCATCACATTTCACCTTAAATGTCTTCTGAAAATATGGAAACACCAGGATTGGTTGCTCTGTTATCTTCCGCTTCAATAGATTGAAGCTCCTCTCAGCCTCTGTTGTCTAATGAAAAACTTTGTGTCATTTTTTCACTGTGTCCATCATTGTTGCGCTAATCCCACTGAAATTTCGAATGAATTTTCTGTAGAAACTAGCCAGTCCATGGAAACTCCTCACCTCGAAAACATTTCTCGGTGATGGCCAATTCCTGATTACTTCCACCTTCTCAGGATCCATTTTCAACTCATTGGCTGATATGACAAAACCCAAATAGATGAGCTCTGTCTTCATGAAGGAGCACTTCTTCATGTTGACCAACAACTTCTCTTACTGTAGCCTCCTCATTACAATGGCCAAATGCCTCAAATGATCAGCCTTGGTCTTACTGAAAATCAGTATGTCGTCCAGATATACAACTACAAATTTGCCAATGAATTCCCTGAGGACTTCATTCATCAGCCTCATGAATGTGCTCGGCACGTTTGTCAAACCAAACGGCATGACCAGCCATTCGTACAAACCCTTGTTTGTCTTGAATGTTGTCTTCCATTCATCACCCTCTCTCATTCGAATCTGATGATATCCGCTCTTCAGATCAATCTTCGAAAAAAAATTGCCCCACTCAGGCAATCCATCAGATCATCCATTCTTGGCAGTGGAAATCTGTACTTGATGGTGATTTTGTTTATCGCCCTGGAGTCTGTACACATTCTCCATCCTCCATCCTTCTTCGGACTTAGTACTTTCGGAACAAAACACGGACTCAAACTCTCTCTGACCAGTCCCTTGTCCAGTAGATCCTATACTTGTCTTTTGACCTCCTCATTCTCTTGGGGTGTCAACCTATATGCTGCTTTATTCGGTAGGCTTGCTCCCGGTATGAGGTCAATATGGTGACTCACACTCCTCATTGGTGGCAACGAACAAGGTAGTTCGTCCACGATGATATCAACGAACTCTCCCAACAGTTCCTGAATCTCGTCTGGTAAGTCATCCACCCTTGTGCTTGTCAGTATAATTCTAGGTTTCCTGACCACAAAGAATTGTGGATCTTCGTTCTTCTCTATCTCTGTGAGAAGTTATTTCCCACTCATAAGAAGTATGGTGTTGTTTACTTCCGGCTTCACTTCCTTATCTTTTATCGGAAACAACTTATGTGTTCTCCTATTCTTCTCTAGTGTATATGTGTTCATCTTCCCGTCATGAATCACATTTCTGTCATACTGCCATGGTCTACCCAGCAATATATGACATACATCCATGGGAATAACATCACACAGAATCTCATCATGGTAATTCCCAATCTTGAATTTAACTAAGCATTGTTTAGTGACACTTACCCGGTGTCCTTTCTGTAACCACGAGACTTTATATGGGCTCGGGTGCTTAGTTGTTTCCATCTCCAGCTTTTCCACCATCTCAGTTGAAACGATATTATCGGTGCTCCCACTGTCAACTATGACCTTGCATTTCTTGTCCTTGGCTGTGCAAGCCATTCTGAACAGTCTGCACCTCTGTACTGCACTCTCCACCTCTTTCTCAGGTGTCAAAAGGATCTTATGCATCCCAAGCAATCTTTCGCTGTCTGCATATTCTGTCTCAGCATCACGCTTCTACGCCTCAGTGATGTGAGCTTCACTTCTGTCTATTTTCCTATCTGGACAGTCAACGGCTTTATGTCCGTCCTTTCCACATGTAAAACATGTGATGATTCCACCTCGGCCTCTTCCTCTACCTCGGGTACGAGGAAATGTGTTGTCATCAGCATAACCGCCACCCTACTCTGTATGCTGCCTCCTCGGCTGACGCAAAGAGTCAAGACCCTCACAGTCAACCCCCTGCTCTCACCAGGACCTTCCGTTTCTCACGGGCCCGAAGAGTCCTAGCTCTTACAACTCCTCTCGGGAGTCTTCGTCACCCATCAGGATACTCCTCGGCGATCTCCT
>WSFP011495609.1:0-14364 GCA_009831015.1 Picea engelmannii
AAAAGATGGGTAGAAGCAAGAGAAGTTAAGGACTGTAGTGAAACTACAGCTGTGCGATTTATATTTGAGGATATCATAACTAGGTTTGGATGCCCGAAGACCCTGATGAGTGATCAAGGTACACATTTTATTAATAAGACTATTGAAGCCTCGACTCAGGAATTTGAAGTTCATCACCAGAAGAGCACCTCCTACCACCCGCAGGTGAATGGTACAGTTGAAGCCTTCAACAAAATCTTGGAGACTGTGTTGACGAAGATTTGCAGTGTGAACATGGATGAATGGGATTTGAGAGTACCAGCAATGCTATGGGCCTATAAAACTACTTGCAAGAAGATAACAATATTGTTCATGCAATATTGTGTTAGATCTGAGATATAGTTTGTGCAATAGGCTTAAGAAAGATAAAGAATAATTAGATTTGTGTGAGAGTGTTTCCCTGGATCCAATTTGCATTTTTTCTGGTTGTATACACATGTTTCCTGCAACCCCCTATAGCTACTTCGAGTGAGACTACATTTTCTTTGCAGGTGTTGCTGAAAGGGCTAGTAGTTAGGGCTTGTTGGTGCGTTGTTAGAACTGAACCTTAGGTCTGCCCATGTGTCAACACAAAGGGAATTGTTGGCAATGTTATGTATGAGAGGCCAGAGAAGGTCATAAACTATATGTTATTTCCCTTTGATAAAATGGTGGGGTCATGGGACCTTGAATCCTCATTTGAGTGCTAGATGATACACTTGTGCTTGTTGTGGACAAGGGAAAGAGAACAAAAAAAAAACCTTGAATTGACTAAGTCTTGAATAAGATGAAAACCCATGTTTTGAGTTCAAAGGAATCAAAACCGTTGGATTGACAACGCGAATAGATCTGGACCCTTCATCAGATCAGGTTACGATCCCTGGAGAGAATGTACCTGATACAATATGGACCATTAATTGAAACTAGAGCGAGATCATATCCTGGTCGTGCTTTGCAGGATGACATTCAAAGTAAGTTGTGGATCTGTAGGAATTGCACTATGAAGGAGGAGACTCCAAGGGAATATCTGGACCGTTAATCAAGTATTAACCTCTATCATAGATTATTGTGGTATCATTTAAGAGAGATTGATAGGAGAGGTAACATCAACATTGTTGGTTGTGGAGCCTGATTATCTTCCTGATTCAAAGGTATTTGTTTTTAGTCATTTTTATACCCCATGAATACTTTACACCCTGGAATAATGTACACTCCTCCAAGTGGGGGAATGCAGAGGGGGATAACCCCCTTTGAGGGATCCAGGAGCAAGAGGGCCCCTGAAGGAAATTTTTTCCTTGTAAATCTATATTGTAATTTCATAGTATATTTAGAAATTAATATGTTAGGTTTTTTTTTCCTAGAAGGCAACCCTCTTTTATGAGGGAAATGTATTGCGGCTATGGATTATTGCGAATATTTTGTTCTAAGAGAGGAGACTGTGAGAGAAAGAAGAGGAAGTTACAATGGGTGTGTTGTAGGTTGTATCCCTTCATTTGCTGGATAATAATAAAGGAAGGACCTAGAAATTTATCTGGTGGACATATCCCACACTGGGTGAACCACATATATATGTGTCTCCATTGTCTTATGTATATTCTCTGTTTTATTTTCACATTTTTTTTATTTTATTGCTCCGCGATCCGGTTTTTCTAACAACTGGTATCAGAGTGAAAGGTAACTCACAGGAAAAGAGGGTTCTTGGTTCGAGTGAGAGCAATGGTGGAAGATGGAAAGTTTAGGGTCAAGAAATTTAACGACCCAAACTACCAATTATGGAAGATGCAGATGAAAGATTATTTATATCAGAAGGATCTATTCCTACCAATGGGAGAAATAGAAAATAAGTCGGCGGCCATGAAGGACGAAGAATGGGAGGTTCTTGAAAGAAATGCACTAGGAACGATACGGTTGAGACTGACAACGTCAATGCTTTTAATATTTCAAAATAAAAGACAACAAAGGAGTTGATGGATGCATTGGATAAATTGTATGAAAACCCATCTGCGTCCAATAAGGTATTTCTAATGTAGAGATTATTTAATATGAAGATGTCAGAAGGTAGGTCTGTTGCAGATCATTTAAATGAATTTAATACGGTTACTAATAAACTAAGTTCTTTAAAAGTAGACTTTGATGATGAGATCAGGGCTCTTCTAACCTTGTCCTCATTTCCAAAAAGATGGAATGGCTTGGCCATGGTTGTAAGTAACTTTGTCTGTGGTTCAAACACTTTAAAATTTAATGATGTTGTTGGTGTTATCCTTAGTGAGGAAATGTGATGGAAAAGCATAGGTGAGACATCAGGTAATGCATTAAACATGGAGAACAAGGGAAGGAAAAAGGATAGAGGAAAGGGCTCAGAGAACCATGGGAATTCTAGGAAGGGAATATCCAAATCCATATTTGGAAAGATAGAGTTCTAGAATTGTGGGAAGAAAGGCAATCCGAAGAAAGACTACATAGCTCCAAAGAAATAAAGAGATGGACAATGAGAGAAAAATCAAGAAGCAAATGTAACAAGTGATGTGTTACACGATGCTTTGACTCTTTCTATAGATAATATTTTTGAGTCTTGGGTAGTAGATTCAGGGGCTTCATTTCATGCCACACCCCATAGGAAACATTTTCTAGATTATGTTCCAGGTGATTTTGGACAAGTTCAATTGGGTGATGATGCACCATGCAAAATTGTTGGAATGGGAAAGGTAAAAATAAAGAAAAACAATGGAAACCAATGGTTGTTGAAAAATGTAAGACATTTTCCAAATCTAAGGAAAAATCTAATTTCAATAGGGTAGTTGGAAAGTGAAGGTTATATATCCATATTTATAGATAAGGTGTGGAAGGTCACCAAAGGGTCATTGGTGATAGAAAACAGAGAGAAGGTAGGGACATTGTATTTATGTACTGGTAATACTGACTCTTCTATCTACTTAGTGTCTACAGAAGTGGATAAAACATTGTGGCATCATAGGCTTGGACACATGAGTGATAAGAGGATGCAGATAGTTCACAAAATAAATTTGTTTCCAGATCTTAAAAAAATTGATTTGGATTTCTCTGAGAATTGTGTTTATGGGAAACATATGAGAGTCAGATTTCTCAGAGTGGGAAAAGAAAAGAAGAGTGAAATGTGAGAGCTTGTGCATATAGATGTATGGGGACCAATGCAGGTATCATCTCTTGGTGGATCTCGTTATTATGTTACTTTTATTGATGATGCAAATAAAAAAACTTGGTTTTATTGCATTCGACAAAAATCTGATGTTTTTGATACTTTTAAGAAATGGAAAGATTAGGTTGAGAATGAGACAGGGAAAATTTTGAAGTGTCTCAAATAAGAAAATGGAGGTGAATATTGCAGCAATGAGTATGATGGTTACTATTCATACGATGGGATTCATAGAGAGAATATAGTTCCAAGAAAACCGGAAGAAAATGGTGTGTTAGAAAGGATGAACAGGACAATCATGGAGCATGCAAGGAGTATGTGATTGCATGTTGGTTTTCCCTTACAATTCTGGGCAGATGTTGTAGATACTATTGTTTACTTAATAAATAGAGGAACGTCAAGTTATTTGGATGGTATAATTCCAGAGGAGGCATGGATAGGTGAAAAGGTAAACGATTATTTTTTGAAGACTTTCGGTTGTGAATCATTTGTCCATATTGATAAATAAAATAGAACAAAGCTTGAGGAAAAATCCAAGAAGTGTACCTTTATTGGATACGGTGTTAATGATTTGGTTGTCGCTTATGGGATTATGAAAATAAAAAAATCATTAGGATTAGATATGTCATATTCAATGAGAAGGTCATGTACAAAGATCAGTTGCAGGGAAAGAAATAGGAAAAAAACAACCATAATACACAGTGCTTGATGAGATCACTGAAAAAAAAACTCCAATGGTACCAGAAAATCAAAATGTACAACAACAGGATCAATAGGTACCTTGAAATCCTGCAAGTGTTGTTAGAAGATCTACCAAGTTAAGTAGACCCCCTGAATGATTCTCTCCTTCATTGTATTATTTATTGTTGTATGATTTTGGTGAACTAGAATGTTATGAAGAGGAAATGCAGGTAGACACCAAAAAGAAGTGGGAGCAAGGCATGAAAGAGGAAATTGATTCCTTGGTAAATAACCAAACTTGGGACTTGGTTCAGTTGCCTACAGGAAAAAAAGCATTGTAGAATAAATGGGTTTACAAGTTGAAGGAAGAATATGGAGAAAAAAAGCGATACAAGGCTAGACTTGTTAGAAATGGGTTTGTACAAAAGAAAGGTATAGATTTTGATGAAATATTTTCTCCTGTTGTTAAGATGAATTCAATTAGGACTATTTTTAAGTCTTGTGGTAGTAGAATAATTTTATCTTGAATAGTTAGATGTAAAAACAACTTTTCTCCATGGGGATTTGGAGGAAGAGATTTATATGCAACAACCACAGGGGTATGAGGTCAAAGGAAAGGAGAATTTGGTATGCAGGTTGAAGAAGAGATTGTATGTATTAAAGCAAGCTCCAAGGCAGTGGTATTTAAAGTTTGACAGGTTTATGAAAGAACAAGTTTATAGTAGATGTCATTTTGATCACTGTGTTTATTTCAAAAGGCTAGAAAATGGAAGCTATATTATCTTGCTATTGTATGTAGATGACATGCTTGTTATAGGGTCTAATATGCAAGATATAAATGTGCTCAAGAATAAATTAGCTAAGTCATTTGCAACGAAGTATTTGGGTGCTACAAAGAAAATCCTTGGTATGAGAATAACAAGAGACATGAAAAATTTCAAATTGACATTGTTTCAGGGTGAGTACATAAAGAAGGTGTTGGAGAGGTTTAGAATGCAGAATGAAAAACCAATTAGTACACCTTTGTCCATCCATTTCAAATTAGCTAAGGAAATGTGTCCCAAGACACAAGAGGAGATAAAATACATGCCTAGGGTCTCTTATTCATCAACAGTTGGCATCTTGATGTATGTGATGGTTTGCACAAGACCAGATATTGCACATGCACTGGGAATTGTGAGTAGGTATATGAAAAATCCAGGTAAAGAACATTGGGAGGTAGTAAAGTGGATTCTCAAGTATTTGAGAGGTATTGCTACTCATGCATTATGTTTTAGAGGTTCAAACACTTTTCTACAGGTATATGTTGATTCATATATGGCGGGTGATAAAGATAGCAGGAGGAGAACCACAGGGTATGTTTTTACTATAGGTCGAACAACATTGAGTTGGATTTTGAAAGTGCAAAAGAGAGTATGTTGCTGCTACAAAGGCTAGTAAATAGATGATTTGGTTACAGAGGTTTATGGAGGAATTGGGAAAGAAGCAAGAGAATAACCGATTGTATTGTGACAATGAAATTTCCATTCATCTTGTAAATAAATCAGCCTTCCATTCAAAGAATAATCATATACAACTCAGGTACCATTTTATATGATCTGTCTTGGAAGATGGACATTTGAAGTTAGAAAAGATACACACTAGCCAGAATCCTGTAGACATGTTAACTAAGGGAGTAACCAGGGAGAAAATTAGTTCCTTCTTAGTTTCAGTTGGTGTTCAATAATGAAGATGAAGATGAGAAATTTTCTAGGTCCAAGAAGGATCATAGTCCATCATATACAATACTGGTGGAGTTGCTGAGATTAGTCTCCAAGTGGGGAGATTGTTGGTTGTGGAGCCTAGTTATCTTCTTGATTAAGAGGTCTATGTTTTTAGCCATGTTTATACCCCATGAAGAATTTACACCCTATAAGAATGTACACTCCTCTAGGTGAGGGAGTGCAAAGGGGGGTTACCCCTTCTGCGGGGTCTGGGGGCGAAGCCCCCGAAGGAATTTTTTCTTGTAAATGTATATTGTAATTTCATAGTAAATCTAGACCGTTCATTATAAGGTAGTAGATCTCATGGTATAAGTTATGTTAGGGTTTTTTTCCCTTGAAGAAAACCCTCTTTTATGAGGGAAATGTATTGCGACTATGGATTATTGCAAATATTGTATTATGAGAGAGGAGATTGTGAGAGAAAGAAGAGGAAGTTACAAAGTGTGTGATGTAGTTTGTGTCCCTTCATTTGATGGATAATAATAAAGGAAGGACTTGGAAATTACTATGGTGGACATAGCCCACACCGGGAGAACCACGTATATCTGTGTCTCTATTGTATTGTGTATCTTTTGTGTTTTAATTCCACTTTTGTTTTATTTTATTGCTCCAGGATCCTGTTTTTCTAACAAGCATGATGTGCCATGATAACCCGGTGTTAGAAAAATAGGATCATGCAGAAATAAAATAAAACAAATGTGGAAATAAAACACAAAAGATACACAATACAATAGAGACATAGATATACATAGTCCATCCATTGTGGGCTACGTCTACCATAGAAATTTCCAGGTCCTTCCTTTATTATTATCTAGAAAATGAAGGGATAAAACCTACAACAAAACTGTTGTAACTTCCTCTTCTTTCTCTCATAGTCTCATCTCTCAGAATACAATATTTGCAATGATACATAGTCGCAATACATTTCCCTCATAAAAGAGGGTTTCCTTCTAGGGAAAAAACCCTAATATAAATTATACCATCAGATCTGCGACCTTATAATGAATGGTCCATATTTACAATGAAATTACAATATACATTTACAAGAAAATTTTTCCTTCCAGGGCTTCGCCCATGAACCCCCGATGGGTCCCCACCTTCCCCCGAACCTCACAGAGGGGGTAACCCCCCTCTGCACTCCCCCGCGTGGAGGAGTGTACATTCTTCTAGGGTGTAAATTATTCATGGGGTATAAACACGGTTGGAAACAAAGACCTCTGAATCAAGAAGATAATCAGGCTCCACAACCAATAATATCCCACTTGGAGACTGATCTCAATAACTCCACCACTGCTATATATTTTGGACTATGATCCTTATTGGATCTGGAAAATTTCTCATCTTCATCTTCATTCTTGAAGACCAACTAAAAATGAGCAGGAATTCAGTTTCTCCCTGGTTACTCCCTTTGTTAACACGTCTGCAGGATGTTGACTAGTGTGTATCTTTTCCAACTTCAAATGTCCATCTTCTAAGATGGATTGTATGAAATGGTACCTTAGTTGTATATTCTTAGTCTTTGAATGGAAGGCTAAGTTATTTGCAAGGTAAATGGCACTCTCACTGTCACCGTACAACCTGCTATTCTCCTTCTTCTTTCCCAATTCCTCAATAAACCTCTCTAACCAAATCATCTCTTTACTATCCTCTATAGCAACACCATACTTTGCCTCTATTGTTGAAAGTGAAACAAGATTTTGCAGTTTCAAAATCCAACTTACCGTTGTTCCACCTATAGTAAAAACATACCCCGTGGTGCTCCTCCTGCTATTTTTATAACCTGCTATATCTGAATCAACATATCCCTGTAGAATAGTGTCCGAACCTCCAAAACATAATACATGAGTAGCAGTACCTCTAAAATACCTGAGAATCCACTTTACTTCCTCCCAATGTTCTTTACTTGGATTGTTCATATACCTGCTCACAACTCCCACTGCATGTGCAATATCTAGTCTTGTGCAAACCATCTCATACATCAAGTTGCCAAATGTTGATGAATAAGGGACCCTGGACATGTATTCTATCTCCTCTTGTGTCTTGGGACACATTTCCTTAGTTAATTTGAAATATATGGCCAAAGGATTACTAACTGGTTTTGCATTCTTCATTCTAAACCTCTCCAACACCTTCTCTATGTACTCACCCTGAGAAAATGTCAATTTGCGATTTTTCTTGTCTCTTGTTATTCTCATACCAATGATTTTCTTTGCAACACCCAAATCCTTCATTGCAAATGAATTATCTAATTTATTCTTGAACACATTTATATCCTACATATTAGACCCTGCAACAAGCATGTCATCTACATACAATAGCAAGATAAAATAGCTTCCATTTTCTAGCCTTTTAAAATAAACACGGTGATTAGAATGACATCCACTATAACCTTGTTCCATCATAAACCTATCAAACTTCAAATAACACTTCCTTGGAGCTTTATTTAAAACATAAAATCTCTTCTTCAACTTGCATAACAAATTCTCCTTCTCTTGACCTCATACCCCTATGGTTGCTGCATATAAATCTCTTCCTCCAAATCCCCATGGAGAAAAGTTGTTTTTACATCTAATTGTTCAAGATTCAAATCTTCTACTGCCACAAGAATTAAAATAGTCCTATTTGAAGTCACTTTAACAATAGGATAAAATATTTCATCAAAATCTATACCTTTCTTTTGTGCAAACCCCTTTACAACAAGTCTAGCCTGGTACCACTTTTTTCTTCCATCTTCTTCCTTCAACTTGTAAACCCATTTATTTTGCAATGCTCTTTTTCCTGCAAGCAACTGAACCAAGTCCCAAGTCTGGTTATTTACCAAGGAATCAATTTCCTCTTTCATACCTTTCTCCCACTTCTTTTTGGTGTCTACCTACATTGCCTCTTCATAACATTTTGTTTCACCAGAATCAATCAACAATAAATAATACAATGATGGAGAGTATCGTTTAGGGAGTCTAATTAACTTGATAGATATTCTAACAATTCTTGCAGGAGTTTGAGGTACCTTTTGATCCTGTTGTTTTACATTTTGATTTTCTGGTACCTTTGGAATTTTGTTTTCAATGATCTCATCAAGCAATGTGTATTCTAGTTTTTCTTTTTCCCATTTCTTTCCCTACAATTGATCTTTGTACATGACCTTCTCATTGAATATGACATCTCTACTCCTAATTATTTTGTTATTTTCATAATACCTTAAGCAATAACCAAAATCATTAACACTATATCTAATAAAGGTACACTTCTTGGATTTTTCCTCAAGCTTTGTTCTATTTTCTTTATCAATATGGACAAATGATTCACAACCGAAAGTCTTCAAAAAAGAATAGTTTACCTTTTTTTCCTATCCATGCCTCCTATGGAATTATACCATCCAAAAAGATTGAAGGTCCATGTTTATTAAGTGAATAGAAGTATCTACAACATCTTCCTAGAACTATAACGGAAAACCAGCATCCGATCTCATACTCATTGCACACTCCATGATTTTCCTATTCATCCTTTCTGACACACCATTTTCTAGTGGTGTTCCTAGAATTGTCTTCTCTCTACAAATCCCATGGTATGAACAGTAATCATCAAAATCATTGCTACAATATTCACCTCCATTTTTTTATCTAAGACACTTCAACCCTTTTCCTGTCTCATTCTCAACCAAATCTTTCCATTTCTTAAAAGTATCAAAAACAACAGATTTTTGTCGAATGCAATAAACCCAAATTTTTCTAGTTGCAACATCAATAAAAGTAACATAATAACGAGAGACACCAAGAGATGATACCTGACTTGGTCTCGATACATCTATTTGCACAAGATCTAACCTTTCACTCTTCTTTTCTTTTCTGACTCTGAGAAATTTGACTCTCTTCTGTTTTCCATAAACACAATTCTCACAGAAATCCAAATCAATTTGTTTAAGATCTGGAAACAAATTTATTTTGTGAAGTATATACATCCCCTTCTCACTCATGTGTCCAAGCCTATGATTCCACAGTGTTGTATCCACTCCTGTAGTGGTTAAATAGGTAGAAGAGTCAGTATCACCAGTACATAAATACAATGTACCTACCTTCTCTCCTTTTTCTATCACCAATGATCCTTTGGTGACCTTCCAAACCTTATTTGTAAATATGGATATACAAACTTCACTTGTCAACTGCCTTGTTGAAATTAGATTTTTCCTTAGTTCCGGAACATGTATTACCTCTTTCAACAACCATTTGTTTCCATTGCTTTGATTTATTTTTACCTTTCCCATTCCGACAATTTTGCATGGTGCAGCATCACCCAAATAAAGCTGTCCAAAATCACCTTGACCATAATATAGAAAGTGTTTCCTATGGGGTGTGGCATGAAATGAAGCCCCTGAATCTATTACCCAAGACTCAGAAATATTATCTACAGAAAGAATCAAAGCATATTGTAACACATCACCTATTACATTTGTGGTTCCCTGAGCCCTTTCCTCTATCCTTTTGTCTTCCCCTATCCTCCATGCTTAACACATTACCTGATGTCTCACCTGTGCTTTTCCGTCGCATTTCCTCACTAAGGATAACACCAACAACATCACCAAATTTTAAATTATTTGAACCAGAGACAGAGTTACTTACAACCATGACCAAGCCATTCCATCTTTCTGGCAATGAGCACAAGATTATAAGATCCCTGACCTCATCATCAAAGTCCACTTTTACAGAACTTAGTTGATTAGTAACTGTATTAAATTCATTTAAATGATTTGTAAAAGACCCACCTTCTGAAATATTCATATTAAATAATATCTTCATTAGAAATACCTTATTGGACGCCGAGGGTTTTTCATACAGTTTAGCCAATGTGTCCATCAAATCCTTCATTGTATTTTCTTTCGAAATATTGAAATCTACTGATCCTGCCAGGCTCAGCCGTATCAATCCTAGTGCCTTTCTTTCAAGAACCTCCCATTCTTCGTCCTTCATGGTCATCGACTTATTTTCTATTCCACCCAATGGTAATAATAGATCCTTCTGATATAAATAATCTTCCGCATCTTCCATAACTGGTAGTTTTGGCCATTAAATTTCTCAACCCTAAACTTTCCATCTTTCGCCATTGCTCCCACTCAAATCATGAACCCTATTTTCCTGTGAGTTACCTTTCTCTCTGATACCAGTTGTTAGAAAAAAATGATCATGAATCAATAAAATAAAACAAATGCAGAAATAAAACACAAAATATACAAAATACAATAGAGACACAGATACACATGGTTCACCCAATGTGGGCTACGTCCTGCAGAGAAATTAGTAGGTCCTTCCTTTATTATTATCCAGCAAATGAAGGGATACAAACTACTACAAACCCATTATATATTTCTCTTCTTACTATCATAGTCTCATCTCTCAGAATAAAATATTTGCAATGATAAATAGCCACAATAAATTTCCATCATAAAAGAGGGTTTCCTTCTAGGGAAAAAACCCTAACATAACTTCGACCATCAGATCTGCGACCTTATAATGAACAGTCCAGATTTACAATGAAATTACGATATACATTTACAAGGAAAATTTTCCTTTGGGGGATTCATCCCCGAACCCCCATCAGGGAACGTTGTCCCTTGAACCCCCTCCATGGGCTCGCTTTCCCTAGACCCCACAGAGGGGGTAACCCCCCTTTGCGCTCCCTCACGTGGAGGAGTGTACATTCTTTCGGGGTGTAAAGTCTTCACGGGGTATAAACACGGCTGGAAAGAAAGACCTTTGAAACAAGAATATAATCAGGCTCCACAACCAACACCTGGAATGACAACTTATCTATAGGTTGATAGGTGTTAACCTGTGTTGTCCCTTGGTTATGGAAGCAAGCGAAGACCAAAGAAGAAAAGGCAAACTGCGAAATGCATGGAAGACACAGTGACTGATACTAGGTGGAAGTAAACAAAAGAGCAGAAAAGATGGAGTAAAGCAAGAGGAGGCAAGTTGTTGGATGAGGAGACCGAGGATGAAACATCAGCAAGGAATATGGATCGTGAACAACTCAACAAGTAGAAAAATCCACCATTGGATGATTTGGAGCACCGCGCGAGAAGGAAGGAAAGACAAGCTGTCGAAGCCCTAAAAATGGGGGTCAAGTTGACCTAGGGTTTTTGTATCTAAGGTTTTGACATTTAGGTCTCGGCCTAAGGTTGTCGGTGAACTATTGTAATGTATAAATAGAGGTCTAAAGGAATTGGGATGGGTTGGTATTAAGTTGGTTGAGGATTCATTGTTATTGTGTGAATGAGTGAGTACTATTGAGTGAGAGAGAAGTGTTGAGTGTAGAGCCTTATGGTATTGTAAGATCTTTAGCTGGGTGCAAAGATCAGTCTTGCAACTGGGTGCACAGGAAGGGGAGAGAAAGAGAAGAGAAGAAAGAAGATATGCTACCTGAGAGCACAGACAAGAACTGTATGCTTCATATTAATATATTATAAAGCACAGTTTTGTGGACATAGCCCTAGAGAAAGGCTGAACCGCATATATCTTGTGTTGTGTGTGATTGATGCTTTGTTCTTTTCCATTTGATATACTGCCCTTTCATTGATGTGTTAGATTTGATAGATAGTTGTGCGGAGTAGATCTGAGCTGGTAAGTGATATATAAATGTTGTATTGTTCTTATATTGGATCCACTTGATATCCGGTTTGGTTTTAGACATCTTTGTCCTGCAACCCACTCATATCTACTTTGGGTGAGACTGCATCTGCCTCGAAGGTGTTGCTAAAAATGCCAGTAGTTAGGGCTTGTTGGTGTGCTCTTGGATTTGAACCCTGGGTCTACCCTTGTGCCAACAAATGGTTCCATTGCCGGGACATGAATCTTCTTGAGCGAATGTCAAGGTGGTTTCCATTGAAGAAGAAGATTCAAAAGTGGATAGAAGATCAAGAAAAGGACTTCATTGAAGCCCAGAACAAGAACCCTAATCCTAGTATAGAGGATTGGTTAGGAAGATATATCTTTATTGATATACATAAGATTTTATTTAGAGGGATTCATAAAGATCTATATGAGTGGTTAGCTAGATTAGTAGATACCCAATTTGAAATCATATTTAAGCCACATGTGGTTTGGATGTCGGCATAGATAAAGAAGGTAAAGAGAGTTGATAATGTCATGTCAAGAGTGGTAGATCATTGGTTTGACAGTACCATTGGAGGGTATATCATTGTTATGCATGATTTTCGTCATCCCTATGACCATTAATGATGTAAACCTATCTATTTCCTTCAGAGGGGTCAGTGGCCTGAGTTCCCGAGGAAAGAAGAGAGAATAACTTTTCCTGAGAAAAGAAGTTTCATTCTCCTTTGTAAAAACCCTATTAAAGAGGATGTTCGTAGGTTTCTATATAGGCAGGGTGCGAGAATGCCTAATTCTCGTAGGCTGCACCATAGTTGGGTTGTGAGAGGTTCACAGGTTTCTCTATAGGTAGGGTGTGAGAATGCTCATACGTGGGAAAAACGAGCATCTTCTCAATGCTTCTAGAAGGAGCAACTTCCATGGTGAGGTGGCATATTCATTGTGAGAAGGTTTTGTTTGCTTGCTTGCTTACTAGATTTTTAGCATGTGTTGTTTGTTTTTCCTAGTGGACTCTAGATTGGATATTTATTTAATGGTGTCAGTTCCCAGAATGACCAATGAAGGAACCCCTACTCTAGGGGAACCTTTTATTTGTCCTTCTTATGGAAACATTGGTCCTCCTCACATCGCTACTTTGAGCCTTCCAGGTCTCACTATTGGATTTCCGGTGTTTTTGTTTTCCACTCAGGTAATCCCAAATGCAGTAAGTGCTTCGGTCGTAAGCACTTCCCCCCAAGAAAATCAACCTCATTTTGATCCTTCACCTTCTTCACCACTAAGGTCTTCTTCGCCTTCTTCACTTGCAAGGTAGCCTTCCATTTCATCTTCTTCGTCGAGTGAAAGTTCTGAATCTAGTAACCCGGTGAATAAGAAGAAGAAGAAAAGGAAGAATAAGACGAAGAAAAATAAGAAAGGATCTGAACTTCCAACCACTGCTGGACATGTTGGAAAACAACCAGTTACTGTTGATCGTGCTGGGAGTGTTGATGATGTCAAGATCACCCAAACAACTCGTAAGCCCAAGTACCCTTGCAGGCTTTGTAAGGGTATCCATATTCTTAAGGATTTCCCTGGTCTATCCAAGTTTATAAAAGTATGGTCGACACACCCTGACCAACCCATGTCGTCAGCCTCTGAAAAACATGCTGATGACCTCCCATCAACTAGTCACGATACTGTTGGGAAGAAGAAAATTAGAGTCAAATTCCCATGTATGTTAAGCAAAGGTCATCATCTAACTCATCTTTTCCCTCATATGAAAGAAGCCTCTAAATTACTGGAAGACATTATTGTTTCACAGCCTCAACTTCCAGCTGCTTGTCATAAATTTTCTGTCAACCCCCTTGTAGTTGATGGAATGATCACTCCAGACTTGTTGTCGGTCAATCCGATTGATCAAGTGGTCAATATGGTAACGTCCTTGGTTGAACCAGTAGACCAAGTGGTTGATCCGATCCCATCCTCGGTCAATCCCACTCTCCCGTTAAAGAGTGAAACCCAAGTGGTTGATCCGATCCCATCCTCGGTCAATCCCACTCTCCCACCAGAGGGTGAAACCCAAGCGGTCGATCCATCTCCACCCGTCAACCCCATTATCCCCTTGGAGAATGAAACCCAAGTGGTCAAT
>WSFP011495610.1:0-14363 GCA_009831015.1 Picea engelmannii
TCTCTGTACATTTCTTTGATTAATAGAAATCGTGTATTACTGTATATATGTGTTTATGGTTTCATCTCTGATACATTTCTGTTATATTATTGAATATCTGCAATATCTCTGTGCATTTCTTTATTATATCTCTGCTCTCATTTCGTGCCGAAAATAATCTGGATCAATTTGTCCACCACCACCATGATGGAATCATGTTGCTTCATTGTTCTGGGCAGCTTCGTAATAAAATCCACAGTAACTACTTCCCACTTCCATTCTAGAATGGGAAATGGTTGTAACAACCCTGCTGGATGTATATGTTTAGTCTTCACTTTCTAGCATTCTAGGCATATGGTTATATAATTAGCGACTTCCTTATTCATTCTTGGCCCAAAGTATTGGCTTCTTACAGCCGCAATGGATTTATGATATCTTGGGTGTCTAGCATATGGCACATTGTGCATTTCTCTCATCACTATATCTTTCAAATCACCAAAATTTGATATCTATACCATGCCTCTATACATGAGAATTCCATCTTCCTGGAGCTCATAATATTTAAATTTCTTCTATAAATTACTTTGTTGTAACGTTTCTTTTGTTTCCAAATAGTGTTGATCTGAATTTGTTGTTTCAATAATCTTCTCTTTTAAATTAGATATGTACATGCTAATGGTTGCAATATGCATCTCATGTGCTCTTTTGTCGTGTGCATCAACAACTTGATTTTCTTTGCCTATGATGTGTTTAATTTCAAAGTCATATTCACTAAGGAATTCCAGCCACCTAGTTTGTCTGGCATTTATTGTGGGCTATCCAAACAAATATTTCATACCACAATGGTCCATCCTTATCTCAAATTTTCTCCCCATGAGGTAATGTCTCCACATTTTTAGTGCATGAATAATGGTTGCTAATTCTAGATCATGGGTAGCATAATTTCTCTCGTCCTCTTTTAATTTTCTAGACTCATAGCATACCACATAATATTTTTGTGTGAGGACTCCACTGAGCCATTCCTTGCACACATTCGTGCACACAAAAAAGTTTGCATTTGGATATTCAATCTTCAAGATCGGTGCACTTGTTAAAATGTCTTTCAGTTGTTGAAATCTTTCTTCACATTTGGGAGCCTATTCAAATTTCACTCTCTTCTCTTGCAAAGAAGTGAGTGGGCTTGCAATCTTTGAGAATCCTTTTATGAATCTTCGGTAATAACCGACAAGACCCGTGAATGATCGGACCTCTGTGACATTTCTTAGCGTTGGCCATCCTCTAATGGCCTCTATATTCTCAAGGTCAACTTCTATCCCATCTGCTGAAATAATAGGCCACGAGTAATGAATTTTCTTTTGATAAAAGATGCACTTACTTAGTTTGACATACAACTTATGCTCTCTTAAAACTTTTAGCACCATTCTTAAATGTTGCTCATGTTCCTCTTTTGACTTATAGTAGATAAGTATATCATCGAGGAACACAATTACAAACTTGTCTAGGTATTATCTGAACACTCCATTCATCAGGCACATGAAAATTGTCAGTGCATTTCATAGTCCAAATCGCACTACTGTGAATTCATAATGCATGTATCTTGTTCTAAATGTTTTCTTGTTGATATCTTCTTCCTTTATCCTCACTTGATGATAACTTGATCTCAAGTCAATATTGGAAAAGATTCTTACACCTTTCAACTAATCAAATAAATTATCAATCCCTGGAAAAGGATATTTGTTCTTTATGGTGACCTTATTTAGTTGTTTGAAATCAATACATTACCTCAAGGTTCCATCTTGTTTCTTCACAAAAAGAACTAGGGCACCCCAAAATGACGCACTTGGGAATATATACCCCTTCCTTAACAACTCTTCAAGATGCATCTGCAACTCTTTCAATTCCGATATGCCCATTATGTAAGGTGTCTTGGACACTGGGGAAACTCTTGGCACCAAATCAATAGAAAAATCAATGTCTCTCTTTGGTGGCAGTCCTGGGATTTTCCCAAAAAATTTCAAAATCCCTCAAGTCTTGATGGTATTTGATTCTTGCCACTTCATCTCTGGCTACCTCTTCCATATGGGCTGCAAAAAATCGACATCCCTTCCTCAAGCTCTTTTTCAACTGCATAGCTAAAATTTATCTAACAATTATAGCTCTTGGAATGCCTTGAACCTTGCCTTGCTGTCCTTCTTCATCAAAGCACGTGATTGTCTTGTTGTAACAGTCTAGAACAACATGGTGTTTTTCCAACCAATCCATGCCAATTAGATAATCATATGAAACTAATGGTATGATGTTCACATCTACCTTTGTGATGATTCCATTCATGTTTATTAGATAATCTTTAACCAACTCATTGATTTTCCTTTTAGCCCATGCGGCTAACTGAACTAACCAAGATTTCTTATGCTTACTCCTTTGCAAGTAAAATATTTCAACAATGTTAGAATTTATGTAACTATGGATAGCTCCAGAATCAATTAAAAATGCTATGGGTTGGTTATCAATCTTACCTTCCACTTCAATCACGGGGGATTAATATTCTGCTTACTTGTTGTCCAAGGCTGCTTAATATTATGATTAATCCTTTGCATGTTTCCTCCCATGTCTTCCATTGTTTCAACCTTTTGAATGTTGTGGAATATCATAATTATTTCTCCTTTGTGAGGGTAGTCCCTATATAAGTGATTTCCCTCACATCCCCAAAATTGCATCGATTGCTTCCTCGACCTTTTCCCAAATGAATCTGTCATTCAAGGCTCATTTTGGGTTGATTGTCCTTGTTGATTTGCTCACTAGTTGTTCTTGAAAAATGGCAGCTTAAACATTTTCCACCTTTGATCCCTATTCCCTTTCTTCTTGTCATTCCAAGTTTTTTGGAAAACCGGCCTTCCTCTGCTCTACTCATAAATATTCTTTGCTCTCCTTATGGCCTCCTCCAAATCCCTGGGGTTATCATATTGTATCTTGTCACTGTATAAGGAGGGTAACCCACTCATAAACCTTTGGATTTTGACCTTCTCATCCTTTATGAAGTCCGCATACTTCAAGAATTCAAATAATATCTTCTCATATTCATCCATTATCATGCTTCCCAGCTTCAGTTCAAAGAACTCTTTCGTCTTCCTTTCATAGTAATGCTCAGACAAATATTTCTCTTGGAAATATCCTTTGAATTGCCTCCATGAGACCTTCTTCTCATTAAGGTGCTTGGATTGCTTAAGTTGATCCCACAACATGGTCACCTTTCCTTGCAAGTGGTAGGTTTAAATTATTGCTTCTACCCTTGAGGGGTAATCATGCAACTAGAAATAATTTTTCATTTCCAATAACCAAGCCTCAACCTCTTCTCCCTTCTTGTGCTCACCATTGAAAGTTGGTGACTTGATTTTCCTGAGTTCACCTTGCAAGATGTCTAACTCCGGACATGAGACACATTTGGGTTTCTCCCTGGTCTTGAACTTACATGAACTCTCCTAATGGATTTCTCTGGGTAAGGATGGTGCTTTCTCATTGTTACACATCAAAATACCACACTTAAGTATCTCACCCTAAGTGTCGTATGGACCTTGGTAAGTGTCTCAAGTGTCGTCAAGTGCCATATGCACCTTACTAAGTGACGCATGCACTTTTCTATGTGTTTTTATGTGTTTTAACCCCTTGAAACCATCGAAGAACATTTTCCATGATCCCTAAGTCATATTGGAGGAAGAAACCCATCATTTCAAGGCCATAAACACACTTTTTGCTTGGAAAATCAACCATTTTTTTGGGTTTTTTTGAAGGGTAGCGCCCCCTAGCCATGTTGGGGAAGTGCTACCCCATAGGGTAGTGCCCCCCTTACCTTATTTAAGGAGCGTTGATCTAGGATCAACGCTCTGTCTCTGACTATAGGGGAGCACTGCTTTTGGTTTGAGTAAAATTTGGAGAATCTCGCCTCTTTCTAAGGGCCAGCTCTTGGAGATGAGGTTGGTTTGGATCGAATGCTATCCTATGGCACTATCCTAGGATCAGATCCAAACCTAAAGGAGTCATATCCTCAACTAATCCCCAAATCTACTCATGGTGGTTGAGCATCCCAAGCCTATAAAAGGAGGTCGTTCCAAGGGTGAAAGGGAGATGTTGAACACACCACCCACACTAAGAGGGGGGGGGGGGTGAATTAGTGTGTGGACTTTTCTAACTTTTCTTCTTCTTAGAAGTTAGCAGTTAAAACATATTTGAACATATTAAGAACAATCAAATCATAATCACAATGGACACAGAAGATACCATATGTTTGTATATAATTTATATGAATACATGTGAATATAATAATAAGGATTTTCCCAGCACCAACTAAAGTAAGGATCACCAACTCCTTGGAGAGCACCAACTCTCAAGCAAGACCCATCTTGTTGATGGAATGCAGTCTATCCAACTAGAGTTCATTCAACTCCATTAGCAGTGATCCATTATAAAATCAACTTTGTTTCGTGATCAAAGGTATACCATCAACACTCATCATTGCACTTCATCTTCTCTCTTAAATTCGCGCCCTCTTCACTTCGTATTTCCTCTTATATGCACGCCTTCTTCACTTCTTCTTCTCTCTGATATTCGCATGGACCTCGGGTCTGTATCCCCTTCATTTTTCTCTGCAGGCCGCTCTTCCCCAGCGAGCCTCTCTTTTCCCCAAGTCCGTCTTATTCCACAAGCACATTATCTAGTGAACCAATCATGGTTGTATTTATAGTTGCTTATGCTCAAAAATTGTTTAAGTTATTGCGTCGACTTGTGAAACAAGTTATAACTAAATTGTTTATTTACAATGACTTTTGGGACCACCAAAGAACATCATTTCGGGTCTTCAACGTTAAACCTGGCATCCCCTTTTACTTTCATAAATCGATCACAGGCATGGATCGATTTCCTTCGTCACTGTGATAACATAAATCGGTGCTTCCTTCAAACCATGTTCATATGATCATTGTCGTAGAACCACATGCTTATCGATTTAAGCGACACATTACATTCTGCCTTTCAAATCTCTTTACCATATGACCAATGGCATTGACCAGACGCTAGGCGAGACGAGCTCTTGAGTGCTTATCAATTCGACGGTCACGATTCAATCTCCGATGAGATGGACGATTGTCGTAACTTAGGCACTTCGCCCTTCAGAACTTTTGGGCTTGAAACCTTTCAAATCTCCCAAAGCAGATTTTGTCGAACACATCGGACGGTTCTCATTATATCACGGAACCAAATCAATGGTCATATTCGATCCTTACATATATCCTTTCATTCCTTAATCCGACGGCCAAGACTTAATCAAGCGTTGAGATAGATGGCCACCATTTACTCCGGGTCTTCGGACTATTATGCTTACACTATCCTTCCACTGTATTTTGATCAACGACTGAGTGTACGCCCGACATCAGATCGACAGTCGAGATCTCCTTCGGGTCTTCGGACTTCGTAGATTTCAAATCTCAACCCCTTCTTTCCTCCGGAGTGATCACTTGTTGATTAAGTCATAAAACGGTGGAGATCGCTTGTTGTCGGTTAATGCTTCCACTTACACTATCCTTCCACTATAGTAGATAGATGAATGAGAATGTTCCCGAAGTGATCTTCGTATCGGATGTCTCATGTCCACTTCGGGACTTCAAGACTTTGGGCGAGTGCTGGTGGTTAAACTCCAGAAGCAAAACTCCCAGAGTAACGTAACTTACTTGCGTCACTTGATGACGTGTCACGAGCCGAGCAGCTGCCACGTGTCACTCAGATTCATAATTGGCACGTATCTGAAATGTTGATTTCAACTTGACACTTATCGTTCTCTGACTGTGCCACGTGTCCTTACTGACGTAGACTGCTGACATGGTTTGTCACAGTTTCTTGCTGACGTCGACGTAGATCTCCCGATGTGACACGTGTTCATCTCCTTGATCTAAGGGTCAGGATAGTATCCGAAGGTTATCTTAGATCGACGACTAAGAGTGACTTTGGACCTTCGCCCTTCGGGACTTCAGGAAATTTGACATTTCTTGGTGGTGAAACTCCTGAAGCAATTCTCCCAGAGTGACGTAACTTGCTTATGTCACTTGTTGACATGGCACGAGCCAATTTCTTCTTGACGCTTGTCATCATCTGATTATGCCATATGTATTTGCTGATGTGGTCTGCTGACATGGTCTTCCACATGTCTTTTGTTGTCGTGGTTTGTTGACATGTTCTTGTTGACGTGGTTTGTTGACCAACAACCCTGATCCAACGGTCATAGTATGTCCTCCAAATCCGATGATCCTTATTCATTTCGGATTTTCGGGTATTTCAAATATCAAACTGAATTCTTGAAGTGAGATTTTTCCGGAGCGTAACCTCCTCGCAACTTTAGATCTGAACTAAATGTTGTTTGTCGATCATGAACTTAGATCAACGGCTCGATCTGTCAGCGATGCAGCTCTTCTAGCTTATCCTATCCTTCCACTTTGAAATGATCCGATGGCTGACGAAAATTCACATTTCGGGAATTTCAAATCTCAAACTTTCTGGAGCGTAATCTCCTCACATCTTTATACATGAAACAAATGTTGTTCGTTGATCAGGATCTTAGATCGACGACTCGATCTTTCTGCGATGCATTTTTGCTAGCTTATCCTATCCTTCCACTCGAAAGTGATCCGACGACTGACGGGAATTCACATAAATGAGATCTTAGATCTTATCTCGCTTATCCTATCCTTCCACTTGAAAATGATCCGATGGCTGACGGGAATTATGGTTTTTGTTCCGACGGCTGACGGGTATTCGAATAATCAAATTCTCAATCGTTTTTCCCCGCTTATCCTATCCTTCCACTCAAAAGTGATCCAACAGTTGTGAATATTCTTGAAGCAGATCCACATCAAGGATGATTGTGGAACCACAACTTGCGAGTGATTTAAATCATCACCCAAACTCCGCAATTGGAAATTGTGCGTTGTTGGTGATTCAACCACAATCATCGATCTTCAAAGCTATAAGATCGCACGGTCCTGACTAATTGTGGGATTGGAACTAGCGCAATATTTAATTCTCCTTTCGATCTTCGCGATTCATCGTTGTCGTTGATCTGGCGATTGCGCATCCGATGGTCACGACTTAATCTGACTTAAATTGATCGCTTGTTGGATCAACCACAGTCGTCAATATTTGAGTCTATGAGATCTAACGTTCTAGGCCAATTGCGGGATTAGAACTAGCGAGTCGTTTAACTGTCTTTCCGATCTCCGCAATTTATCCCTGTCGTTGATTTGACTTGCACATCTGATGGTCATGATCCTCCAATGGTCCTCAAGCCCATGGTCACTCATATGACCGAAGTTCGTTATATGAGACGATCAACACCGTCAATTTCCTTGATCGGATGATTGTTGAGACTTCTCACCTTTTCCTGTGCATTGGTCGACTTCTCAATATTTCCATTGATCCTGACTATACTTCTGCAATGCGCTTCTTCCTTCTGAGCTTTGATCTTCATTCGCTAACCCTCCTGAGCTTTTATCATAGGAACATTGTTGATCCTATCGTGATCAACAATAATCACGAATTTCTTCAGCCTATCTTTGCATTTGCTAACGTACTACGTTTTCCCTTCTGAGATTTTGATATCTACATATTGTTCGTTCCTCCTCCCGAGCTTACGCTTTTGACCTCTGCATACTGTTTGACATCTTCTACTAACTGATATACTTGTTGACATCAATAACAATCTCATCTGTGGTAATTCATCATTAACAACATATCATCACATCGACTGTTGAC
This sequence comes from Picea engelmannii, assembly GCA_009831015.1. NCBI lineage: Eukaryota > Viridiplantae > Streptophyta > Pinopsida > Pinales > Pinaceae > Picea > Picea engelmannii. Next base: position 7,774 of record WSFP011495610.1, read on the forward strand.
ATCAATGACAATATGTCCAACAATGTCCCCCTTTGTCATTGAGGGCAACCCACTAACTTCATATACAAAAAATCCCCCTATGATGATGATTTGCTCTTATGAAGTTTTCCTTTTATGAAGTTTATCTCGCCCTTTGAAATCAATGGCAAAGGGTTTTTCCTCCTGTGGTAAAGCTCTGTATGTTACTGACTAGAATCTGAACTTCGGTAACTCTTCCTACAATCATGTTCTTTCTGTCATAACTGAATGAATCCCCCTGTTAATATGCTCTCTCTCTGCTTCTGACTACTCTCCCCCTTTGTTTCTGAAAAGGTAGCTCTTCCTGACAAGGTTTCTTCCCCTGCTAATTTACTAACTTCTTATCTCAGTTGATTGGAATTTTTGTGTTTCAAATGAGTAGTCTCCTTGATACCAATTTTTGTAGTGATTGAGTCTTTTCAAAACTTAATCTAATTACTTTCTTATTTACTAACCAAAACTTCCCTTGAGCTTTTACTGACATTTTCCCCCCTTTGTTTCTAAAAGGGTAGCTTTTTCTGACAGGGTTTCTCCTCTTGTTATCTCTACAGGATGTTATACCTCATTATGTACATCAAAATGTTGCTTATGTGGATGTCGTTGTCCTACTGGAACACTGCACAATTGTAGCTCATCTTATTCAAACAACTCTTGGATCTGCTCATTGATTCTCATCGATCTCTAACCAGATGTATCCGTCTTTATCCAGGATGCTTCTTTAATGTACATTGCTCTAAAGTTGTCTGAGAAAGTTTATACTATGCTTGTCACATGACTACAATTCTTTTTGCAACAATTAACTTCACTCGTGTTCACTTGTTCAATCTTTGTTATCCACATCTATGAGTGTCCTAGTTTTTTTAACTTTGTTCTTTGATCTTCTATTACTGCAACTATATTTTTCTTCCATGTTCCATTTACTCCTTTTGTCGTACTGTATGACACATTTCTCATTGACTGTTTTCTTGAGTTCCAACAACTATAATCTTTGTGGCCATATCCACCACAACTATAACATCTCATAGTGTAACAATGTGCAACAATATGTCCAACATGATTGCAATTCCAACCTCTTATACTGTTGTTGAACCTACCAACTTGTTTTCTTCCATGATACCTACAATCCAAGGCTTTATGACCATATTCATTACAAGAAAAACAATAACTGTTAAAAACACTCTCATACCTTCTTTGATTCATCCATGAAGATGTCTCTCTTCTAAAATTGCTTTGAGGTGTATGAGCAGCTTCTAGGTGTCTTTCTTGATTTGATCTTCTAAATTTTGTAGTGTTGCTTTTATTTCTTGAATGTGAAGAACCTGAGTCATATCTGCTTTCACTTTTTTCAAATGAAGGAGTTGTGTCAGGCCTGTTTTCATCCTTTGCAAATGAAGGACTTGTGTCAGACCTGTTTTCATCCTTTACAAATGAAGGACTTGTGTCAGACCTGTTTTCACCTTTTACAAATGAAGGACCTGCATCAGATTTATTAGGAGTATTGATTCCTTCCTTGTTGTATCCAAGACCAGATTTGTCATTTGGTGATCTCTGACTATCCAAGATCTCATCCAGGGTCATGGAGTTGTTCAAGAACTTGATTTGGGTGTTTGAATTCTCAACTTTTTTTCTAAGACTCACAACTTCTGCTTCCAGCTCATGACAGGATTCTTCCTTTTTGTCCAACTGGTTCCTTACTACCTCCTCTCTCCTTTTGGTTTCTTCAAGCTGGATTTTAAGATTGACATAGCTTTCCGTTAGTTCTTTTAGATCTGTAAGGTTTTTGCTTGGTTCATCACCTTCCTTCTTTTCTTCTTTTGCTTGACTGATTTCATTTTTCAGTCTCTCGATTTCCTCTTCCTTTACTTTTGTTAGATCAACAAATTTTGTTTTAAATCTTTTGATCTCTTCTTCTTTGTTTTCTAACTGAATCTTTTGCTCAGATATGATTTCTTCATTGTATTTGAGATTTTCTTTTATTTCCAGGATATGCCTTTGATTGCTAAGCTCATCATCTTCCTTCTTATTTTCTTTTGCTTGATTGATTTCTTTCTTCAACTTCTTGATCTCCTCTTCTTTTTCTTCTAACTGATTATCCTGCTCATATATTATCTTTTCATTGTCCATGAGCATTTCCTTTATTTCCAAGATATGCTTTTGACTCTTTTCAAGAAATTATTTATTGTAGTCATGAAGATAGCTATAGTCTGAATCATTATGGTCATGGCGGTATTCATAGTGACTCCAATCAACCTTTTGTTTGGCCTTTGATAGTTCTTCTTCTACTTCTTCATTGAGATAAATGCTAACATAACATTATTTTATTGTATCGGAGTCTTCTTCTTTGTTTGCAAAGGAGGATTCAATATCAACATTATTGCAATCGGAATATTGTGGAGAGTCTTTACCTTTATTGATGGCCGAGTCTTCCACTTCATCCTTGATAGGAATGTCTTATGTGTCTTGTCTTTTGATTTGAAACATCTCTTCTAGCTTTAGCCATAAGTCCTTGGCGGATGTGGATAGTCCTATGCTTGCCTTGACTGTATATGATAATCCATTGAGAAGAATCTTCAATGCCACTTTATTGTTTTTCCTTGCTTTTCTTTGGATTGTAATATTGGATAGATTCTTTGAGGTAGTTATGTCCCAGGGCTTGCTTACTACTAAATTCCAAACTTCAGATCCTTGTGACTTCGAATACTCTTTCATATTTTCTCTCCATGATGAATAATATGTTCCATCAAATAAGGAAGCTTCAATTGCGGAGAGAGCCATCTATCCACCCATTTCTTCAGGGTCTACCTTCCAGTGGTTAAACTGTGCTGAAGGAACCCACTCTTATACCAATTATTGAACACACTGCCCACACTAAGAGGGGGGGGGGGTTGAATTAGTATGTGGACTTTTCTAACTTTTCTTCTTCTTACAAGTTAGCAGTTAAAACATATTTGAACATATTAAGAACAATCAAATCATAATCACAATGGACACAAAAGATACCAGATGTTTGTATATAATTTATATGAATACATGTGAATATAATAATAAGGATTTTCCCAGCACCAACTGAAGTAAGGAGCACCAACTCTCAAGCAAGACCCAGCTTGCTGATAGAACGCAATCTATCCAACTAGAGTTCATTCAACTCCATTAGCAGTGATACATTATAGAATCAACTATGTTTCATGATCATAGGTATACCATCAACACTCATCATTGCACTTCATCTTCTCTCTGAAATTCACGCCCTCTTCACTTCATCTTTCCTATGATATTCGCGCCTTCTTCACTTCTTCTTCTCTCTGATATTCACACGGACCTCAGGTCCGTATCCCCTTCATTTTTCTCTGCAGGTCTCTCTTCCTCGACGAGCCTCTCTTTTCCCCAAGTCCGTCTTATTCCACAAGCACACTATCTAGTGAACCAATCATGGTTGTATTTATAGTTGCTTATGCTCAAAACTTGTTTAAGTTATTGAGCCAACTTGTGAAACAAGTTATAACTAACTTGTTTATTTACAACGACTTTTGGGACCACCAGAGAACATCATTCCGGGTCTTCAACGTTAAACTTGGCATCCCCTTTTACTTTCATAAATCGATCACAGGCATGGATCGATTTCCTTCGTCTCTGTGATAACATAAATCGACGCTTCCTTCAAACCATGTTCATATGATCATTGTTGTAGAACCACATGCTTATTGATTTAAGCGACGCATTACATTCTTCCTTTCAAATCTCTTTACCATATGACCAATGGCGTTGACCAGACACTAGGCGAGATGAGTGCTTGAGTGCCTGTCAATTCAACAATCACGATTCAATATCCAATGAGATGGACGATTGTTGTAACTTCGGCACTTCGCCCTTCAGAACTTTTGGGCTTGAAACCTTTCAAATCTCCCGAAGCAGATTTTGTCGAACAGATCGGACATTTCTCATTATATCACAGAATCAAATGAATGGTCATATTCGATCTTTACATCTATCCTTTCATTCCTTAATCCGACGGCCAGGACTTAATCAAGCGTTGAGATGGATGGCCACCATTTACTCCGGGTCTTTGGACTATTATGCTTACGCTATCCTTCCACTGTATTTTGATCAACAGTTGAGTGTACCCCCGACATCAGATCAATGGTCGAGATCTCCTTCGGGTCTTCAGACTTCGGAGATTTCAAATCTCAACCCCTTCTTTCCTCCGGAGTGATCACCTGCTGAGTAAGTCATAAAACGGTGGAGACCACTTGTTGTCGATTAATGCTTCCACTTACATTATACTTCCACTGTAGTAGATCGACGGATGAGAATGTTCCCAAAGTGATCTTCGGATCAGACGTCTGGTGTCCACTTCGGAACATTGGGTGAGTGTTGGTGGTAAAATTCCTGAAGCAAAACTCCCAGAGTGACGTAACTTACTTGTGTCACTTGATGATGTGTCATGAACCGAGAATCTGCCACGTGTCACTCAGATTCATGATTTGCACGTACTTGAAATGTTGATTTCAACTTGACACTTGTTGTTCTTTTACTGTGCCACGTGTCCTTGCTAACGTAGACTGCTGATGTGGTATGTCACAGTTTCTTGTTGACGTCGACATAGATCTCCTGATGTGACACATGTTCATCTCCTTGATATAACAGCCAGGATAGTATCCGAAGGGTATCTCATATCGATGACTGAGAGTGACTTCGGAACTTCGTCCTTCGGGACTTCGAGACTTTTGACATTTCTTGGTGGTGAAACTCTCGAAGCAATTCTCCCGAAGTGAAGTAGCTTGCTTATGTCACTTGTTGACATGGCACGAGCCAATTTATTCTTGACGCTTGTCATCATTTACTTATGCCATATATATTTGTTAACGTGGTCTGCTGACATGGTATTCCACATGTCTTTTGTTGTCGTGGTATGCTAACGTGGTCGGCTGACCAACAACCCTGATCCAATGGTCATCGTATGTCCTTCAAATCTGATGGTCCTTATTCATTTCAGATTTTCAAGCTTTAGGTATTTCAAATCTCAAACTGAATTCTTGAAGTGAGATTTTTCCGGAGCGTAACCTCCTCGCAACTTTAGATCTAAACTAAATGTTGTTCGTCGATCATGAAATTAGACCGATGACTCAATCTGTCAACGATCCAGCTCTTCTAGCTTATCCTGTCCTTCCACTTTGAAATGATCTGATGACTGACAAAAATTCACATTTCGGGAATTTCAAATATCAAACTTTCTGGAGCGTAACCTCCTCACATCTTTATACCTGAAATGAATGTTGTTCGTTGATCAGGATCTTAGATCAACGACTCAATCTTTTTGCGATGCAACTTTGCTAGCTTATCCTGTCCTTCCACTCAAAAGTGATCCGACGACTAACGAGAATTCACATAAATGAGATCTCAGATCTTATCTCGCTTATCCTACCCTTCCACTTGAAAATGATCTGATGGCTGACGGGAATTTGGGTTTGATCCGATGACTGGCAAGTATTCAGATAATTGAATTCTCAATCGTTTTGCCCCACTTATCCTGTCCTTCCACTCAAAAGTGATCCAACGGTTGTGAATATTATTGAAGCAGATCCATGATCAAGGATGATTGTGGAACCACAACTTGCTAGTGATTTAAATCGTCACCCAAACTTTGCAATTGGAAGTTGTACGTTGTTGGTAAGTCAACCACAATCATTGATCTTCGAAGCTATAAGATCGAACGGTCCTGACTAATTGTGGGATTGGAACTAGCGTGATATTTAATTCTCCTTTCGATCTCTGAATTAATCCTTACCGTTGATCTAGCGATTGCGCATCCAACGATCACGACTTAATATGAATTAAACCGATCGCTTGTTGGATCAACCACAATCATCGATATCCGAGTCTATGAGATATGACGATCTAGGCCAATTGCGGGATTGGAACTAGCGAGTCGTTTAATTCTCCTTCCGATCTCCAGAATTTATCCTTGCCGTTGATCTGGCTTGCAGATCCGACGATCACGATCCTCCAACGGTCCTCAATCCCATGGTCACTCATATGGTCAAAGTCTGTTATATGAGACAATCAACACCGTCAATTTCCTTGATCGGACGACTGCTGAGACTTCTCACCTTTTCCCGTGCATTGGTCGACTTCTCAATATTTCCATCGATCCCGACGATACTTCTGCAATGTGCTTCTTCCTTCTGAGCTTTCATCTTCATTCACTAACCCTCCTAAGCTTTTATCATAGGAACATGTTGATCCTATCGTGATCAACAATAATCACGAATTGCTTCAGCCTATCTCTGCATTTTCTAACGTACTGCGTTTTCCCTTCTGAGCTTTTGATATCTGCATACTATTCGCTCCTCCTCCTGAGCTTATGCTTTTGATCTCTGCATATTGTTTGACATCTTCTGCTAACTGATATACTAGTTGACATCAATGACAATCTCATCTGTGGTAATTCATCATTAACAAGAGATCATCACATCGACTGTTGACATCAATGACAATATGTCCAACGGGAGAAGCTTTCATGTATCAAACCTTTGATTCTGAAGGAGACAAAGAGATATCAAACTTATGATCTT
>WSFP011495611.1:0-14363 GCA_009831015.1 Picea engelmannii
TCTCTGTACATTTCTTTGATTAATAGAAATCGTGTATTACTGTATATATGTGTTTATGGTTTCATCTCTGATACATTTCTGTTATATTATTGAATATCTGCAATATCTCTGTGCATTTCTTTATTATATCTCTGCTCTCATTTCGTGCCGAAAATAATCTGGATCAATTTGTCCACCACCACCATGATGGAATCATGTTGCTTCATTGTTCTGGGCAGCTTCGTAATAAAATCCACAGTAACTACTTCCCACTTCCATTCTAGAATGGGAAATGGTTGTAACAACCCTGCTGGATGTATATGTTTAGTCTTCACTTTCTAGCATTCTAGGCATATGGTTATATAATTAGCGACTTCCTTATTCATTCTTGGCCCAAAGTATTGGCTTCTTACAGCCGCAATGGATTTATGATATCTTGGGTGTCTAGCATATGGCACATTGTGCATTTCTCTCATCACTATATCTTTCAAATCACCAAAATTTGATATCTATACCATGCCTCTATACATGAGAATTCCATCTTCCTGGAGCTCATAATATTTAAATTTCTTCTATAAATTACTTTGTTGTAACGTTTCTTTTGTTTCCAAATAGTGTTGATCTGAATTTGTTGTTTCAATAATCTTCTCTTTTAAATTAGATATGTACATGCTAATGGTTGCAATATGCATCTCATGTGCTCTTTTGTCGTGTGCATCAACAACTTGATTTTCTTTGCCTATGATGTGTTTAATTTCAAAGTCATATTCACTAAGGAATTCCAGCCACCTAGTTTGTCTGGCATTTATTGTGGGCTATCCAAACAAATATTTCATACCACAATGGTCCATCCTTATCTCAAATTTTCTCCCCATGAGGTAATGTCTCCACATTTTTAGTGCATGAATAATGGTTGCTAATTCTAGATCATGGGTAGCATAATTTCTCTCGTCCTCTTTTAATTTTCTAGACTCATAGCATACCACATAATATTTTTGTGTGAGGACTCCACTGAGCCATTCCTTGCACACATTCGTGCACACAAAAAAGTTTGCATTTGGATATTCAATCTTCAAGATCGGTGCACTTGTTAAAATGTCTTTCAGTTGTTGAAATCTTTCTTCACATTTGGGAGCCTATTCAAATTTCACTCTCTTCTCTTGCAAAGAAGTGAGTGGGCTTGCAATCTTTGAGAATCCTTTTATGAATCTTCGGTAATAACCGACAAGACCCGTGAATGATCGGACCTCTGTGACATTTCTTAGCGTTGGCCATCCTCTAATGGCCTCTATATTCTCAAGGTCAACTTCTATCCCATCTGCTGAAATAATAGGCCACGAGTAATGAATTTTCTTTTGATAAAAGATGCACTTACTTAGTTTGACATACAACTTATGCTCTCTTAAAACTTTTAGCACCATTCTTAAATGTTGCTCATGTTCCTCTTTTGACTTATAGTAGATAAGTATATCATCGAGGAACACAATTACAAACTTGTCTAGGTATTATCTGAACACTCCATTCATCAGGCACATGAAAATTGTCAGTGCATTTCATAGTCCAAATCGCACTACTGTGAATTCATAATGCATGTATCTTGTTCTAAATGTTTTCTTGTTGATATCTTCTTCCTTTATCCTCACTTGATGATAACTTGATCTCAAGTCAATATTGGAAAAGATTCTTACACCTTTCAACTAATCAAATAAATTATCAATCCCTGGAAAAGGATATTTGTTCTTTATGGTGACCTTATTTAGTTGTTTGAAATCAATACATTACCTCAAGGTTCCATCTTGTTTCTTCACAAAAAGAACTAGGGCACCCCAAAATGACGCACTTGGGAATATATACCCCTTCCTTAACAACTCTTCAAGATGCATCTGCAACTCTTTCAATTCCGATATGCCCATTATGTAAGGTGTCTTGGACACTGGGGAAACTCTTGGCACCAAATCAATAGAAAAATCAATGTCTCTCTTTGGTGGCAGTCCTGGGATTTTCCCAAAAAATTTCAAAATCCCTCAAGTCTTGATGGTATTTGATTCTTGCCACTTCATCTCTGGCTACCTCTTCCATATGGGCTGCAAAAAATCGACATCCCTTCCTCAAGCTCTTTTTCAACTGCATAGCTAAAATTTATCTAACAATTATAGCTCTTGGAATGCCTTGAACCTTGCCTTGCTGTCCTTCTTCATCAAAGCACGTGATTGTCTTGTTGTAACAGTCTAGAACAACATGGTGTTTTTCCAACCAATCCATGCCAATTAGATAATCATATGAAACTAATGGTATGATGTTCACATCTACCTTTGTGATGATTCCATTCATGTTTATTAGATAATCTTTAACCAACTCATTGATTTTCCTTTTAGCCCATGCGGCTAACTGAACTAACCAAGATTTCTTATGCTTACTCCTTTGCAAGTAAAATATTTCAACAATGTTAGAATTTATGTAACTATGGATAGCTCCAGAATCAATTAAAAATGCTATGGGTTGGTTATCAATCTTACCTTCCACTTCAATCACGGGGGATTAATATTCTGCTTACTTGTTGTCCAAGGCTGCTTAATATTATGATTAATCCTTTGCATGTTTCCTCCCATGTCTTCCATTGTTTCAACCTTTTGAATGTTGTGGAATATCATAATTATTTCTCCTTTGTGAGGGTAGTCCCTATATAAGTGATTTCCCTCACATCCCCAAAATTGCATCGATTGCTTCCTCGACCTTTTCCCAAATGAATCTGTCATTCAAGGCTCATTTTGGGTTGATTGTCCTTGTTGATTTGCTCACTAGTTGTTCTTGAAAAATGGCAGCTTAAACATTTTCCACCTTTGATCCCTATTCCCTTTCTTCTTGTCATTCCAAGTTTTTTGGAAAACCGGCCTTCCTCTGCTCTACTCATAAATATTCTTTGCTCTCCTTATGGCCTCCTCCAAATCCCTGGGGTTATCATATTGTATCTTGTCACTGTATAAGGAGGGTAACCCACTCATAAACCTTTGGATTTTGACCTTCTCATCCTTTATGAAGTCCGCATACTTCAAGAATTCAAATAATATCTTCTCATATTCATCCATTATCATGCTTCCCAGCTTCAGTTCAAAGAACTCTTTCGTCTTCCTTTCATAGTAATGCTCAGACAAATATTTCTCTTGGAAATATCCTTTGAATTGCCTCCATGAGACCTTCTTCTCATTAAGGTGCTTGGATTGCTTAAGTTGATCCCACAACATGGTCACCTTTCCTTGCAAGTGGTAGGTTTAAATTATTGCTTCTACCCTTGAGGGGTAATCATGCAACTAGAAATAATTTTTCATTTCCAATAACCAAGCCTCAACCTCTTCTCCCTTCTTGTGCTCACCATTGAAAGTTGGTGACTTGATTTTCCTGAGTTCACCTTGCAAGATGTCTAACTCCGGACATGAGACACATTTGGGTTTCTCCCTGGTCTTGAACTTACATGAACTCTCCTAATGGATTTCTCTGGGTAAGGATGGTGCTTTCTCATTGTTACACATCAAAATACCACACTTAAGTATCTCACCCTAAGTGTCGTATGGACCTTGGTAAGTGTCTCAAGTGTCGTCAAGTGCCATATGCACCTTACTAAGTGACGCATGCACTTTTCTATGTGTTTTTATGTGTTTTAACCCCTTGAAACCATCGAAGAACATTTTCCATGATCCCTAAGTCATATTGGAGGAAGAAACCCATCATTTCAAGGCCATAAACACACTTTTTGCTTGGAAAATCAACCATTTTTTTGGGTTTTTTTGAAGGGTAGCGCCCCCTAGCCATGTTGGGGAAGTGCTACCCCATAGGGTAGTGCCCCCCTTACCTTATTTAAGGAGCGTTGATCTAGGATCAACGCTCTGTCTCTGACTATAGGGGAGCACTGCTTTTGGTTTGAGTAAAATTTGGAGAATCTCGCCTCTTTCTAAGGGCCAGCTCTTGGAGATGAGGTTGGTTTGGATCGAATGCTATCCTATGGCACTATCCTAGGATCAGATCCAAACCTAAAGGAGTCATATCCTCAACTAATCCCCAAATCTACTCATGGTGGTTGAGCATCCCAAGCCTATAAAAGGAGGTCGTTCCAAGGGTGAAAGGGAGATGTTGAACACACCACCCACACTAAGAGGGGGGGGGGGGTGAATTAGTGTGTGGACTTTTCTAACTTTTCTTCTTCTTAGAAGTTAGCAGTTAAAACATATTTGAACATATTAAGAACAATCAAATCATAATCACAATGGACACAGAAGATACCATATGTTTGTATATAATTTATATGAATACATGTGAATATAATAATAAGGATTTTCCCAGCACCAACTAAAGTAAGGATCACCAACTCCTTGGAGAGCACCAACTCTCAAGCAAGACCCATCTTGTTGATGGAATGCAGTCTATCCAACTAGAGTTCATTCAACTCCATTAGCAGTGATCCATTATAAAATCAACTTTGTTTCGTGATCAAAGGTATACCATCAACACTCATCATTGCACTTCATCTTCTCTCTTAAATTCGCGCCCTCTTCACTTCGTATTTCCTCTTATATGCACGCCTTCTTCACTTCTTCTTCTCTCTGATATTCGCATGGACCTCGGGTCTGTATCCCCTTCATTTTTCTCTGCAGGCCGCTCTTCCCCAGCGAGCCTCTCTTTTCCCCAAGTCCGTCTTATTCCACAAGCACATTATCTAGTGAACCAATCATGGTTGTATTTATAGTTGCTTATGCTCAAAAATTGTTTAAGTTATTGCGTCGACTTGTGAAACAAGTTATAACTAAATTGTTTATTTACAATGACTTTTGGGACCACCAAAGAACATCATTTCGGGTCTTCAACGTTAAACCTGGCATCCCCTTTTACTTTCATAAATCGATCACAGGCATGGATCGATTTCCTTCGTCACTGTGATAACATAAATCGGTGCTTCCTTCAAACCATGTTCATATGATCATTGTCGTAGAACCACATGCTTATCGATTTAAGCGACACATTACATTCTGCCTTTCAAATCTCTTTACCATATGACCAATGGCATTGACCAGACGCTAGGCGAGACGAGCTCTTGAGTGCTTATCAATTCGACGGTCACGATTCAATCTCCGATGAGATGGACGATTGTCGTAACTTAGGCACTTCGCCCTTCAGAACTTTTGGGCTTGAAACCTTTCAAATCTCCCAAAGCAGATTTTGTCGAACACATCGGACGGTTCTCATTATATCACGGAACCAAATCAATGGTCATATTCGATCCTTACATATATCCTTTCATTCCTTAATCCGACGGCCAAGACTTAATCAAGCGTTGAGATAGATGGCCACCATTTACTCCGGGTCTTCGGACTATTATGCTTACACTATCCTTCCACTGTATTTTGATCAACGACTGAGTGTACGCCCGACATCAGATCGACAGTCGAGATCTCCTTCGGGTCTTCGGACTTCGTAGATTTCAAATCTCAACCCCTTCTTTCCTCCGGAGTGATCACTTGTTGATTAAGTCATAAAACGGTGGAGATCGCTTGTTGTCGGTTAATGCTTCCACTTACACTATCCTTCCACTATAGTAGATAGATGAATGAGAATGTTCCCGAAGTGATCTTCGTATCGGATGTCTCATGTCCACTTCGGGACTTCAAGACTTTGGGCGAGTGCTGGTGGTTAAACTCCAGAAGCAAAACTCCCAGAGTAACGTAACTTACTTGCGTCACTTGATGACGTGTCACGAGCCGAGCAGCTGCCACGTGTCACTCAGATTCATAATTGGCACGTATCTGAAATGTTGATTTCAACTTGACACTTATCGTTCTCTGACTGTGCCACGTGTCCTTACTGACGTAGACTGCTGACATGGTTTGTCACAGTTTCTTGCTGACGTCGACGTAGATCTCCCGATGTGACACGTGTTCATCTCCTTGATCTAAGGGTCAGGATAGTATCCGAAGGTTATCTTAGATCGACGACTAAGAGTGACTTTGGACCTTCGCCCTTCGGGACTTCAGGAAATTTGACATTTCTTGGTGGTGAAACTCCTGAAGCAATTCTCCCAGAGTGACGTAACTTGCTTATGTCACTTGTTGACATGGCACGAGCCAATTTCTTCTTGACGCTTGTCATCATCTGATTATGCCATATGTATTTGCTGATGTGGTCTGCTGACATGGTCTTCCACATGTCTTTTGTTGTCGTGGTTTGTTGACATGTTCTTGTTGACGTGGTTTGTTGACCAACAACCCTGATCCAACGGTCATAGTATGTCCTCCAAATCCGATGATCCTTATTCATTTCGGATTTTCGGGTATTTCAAATATCAAACTGAATTCTTGAAGTGAGATTTTTCCGGAGCGTAACCTCCTCGCAACTTTAGATCTGAACTAAATGTTGTTTGTCGATCATGAACTTAGATCAACGGCTCGATCTGTCAGCGATGCAGCTCTTCTAGCTTATCCTATCCTTCCACTTTGAAATGATCCGATGGCTGACGAAAATTCACATTTCGGGAATTTCAAATCTCAAACTTTCTGGAGCGTAATCTCCTCACATCTTTATACATGAAACAAATGTTGTTCGTTGATCAGGATCTTAGATCGACGACTCGATCTTTCTGCGATGCATTTTTGCTAGCTTATCCTATCCTTCCACTCGAAAGTGATCCGACGACTGACGGGAATTCACATAAATGAGATCTTAGATCTTATCTCGCTTATCCTATCCTTCCACTTGAAAATGATCCGATGGCTGACGGGAATTATGGTTTTTGTTCCGACGGCTGACGGGTATTCGAATAATCAAATTCTCAATCGTTTTTCCCCGCTTATCCTATCCTTCCACTCAAAAGTGATCCAACAGTTGTGAATATTCTTGAAGCAGATCCACATCAAGGATGATTGTGGAACCACAACTTGCGAGTGATTTAAATCATCACCCAAACTCCGCAATTGGAAATTGTGCGTTGTTGGTGATTCAACCACAATCATCGATCTTCAAAGCTATAAGATCGCACGGTCCTGACTAATTGTGGGATTGGAACTAGCGCAATATTTAATTCTCCTTTCGATCTTCGCGATTCATCGTTGTCGTTGATCTGGCGATTGCGCATCCGATGGTCACGACTTAATCTGACTTAAATTGATCGCTTGTTGGATCAACCACAGTCGTCAATATTTGAGTCTATGAGATCTAACGTTCTAGGCCAATTGCGGGATTAGAACTAGCGAGTCGTTTAACTGTCTTTCCGATCTCCGCAATTTATCCCTGTCGTTGATTTGACTTGCACATCTGATGGTCATGATCCTCCAATGGTCCTCAAGCCCATGGTCACTCATATGACCGAAGTTCGTTATATGAGACGATCAACACCGTCAATTTCCTTGATCGGATGATTGTTGAGACTTCTCACCTTTTCCTGTGCATTGGTCGACTTCTCAATATTTCCATTGATCCTGACTATACTTCTGCAATGCGCTTCTTCCTTCTGAGCTTTGATCTTCATTCGCTAACCCTCCTGAGCTTTTATCATAGGAACATTGTTGATCCTATCGTGATCAACAATAATCACGAATTTCTTCAGCCTATCTTTGCATTTGCTAACGTACTACGTTTTCCCTTCTGAGATTTTGATATCTACATATTGTTCGTTCCTCCTCCCGAGCTTACGCTTTTGACCTCTGCATACTGTTTGACATCTTCTACTAACTGATATACTTGTTGACATCAATAACAATCTCATCTGTGGTAATTCATCATTAACAACATATCATCACATCGACTGTTGACATCAATGACAATATGTCCAACAATGTCCCCCTTTGTCATTGAGGGCAACCCACTAACTTCATATACAAAAAATCCCCCTATGATGATGATTTGCTCTTATGAAGTTTTCCTTTTATGAAGTTTATCTCGCCCTTTGAAATCAATGGCAAAGGGTTTTTCCTCCTGTGGTAAAGCTCTGTATGTTACTGACTAGAATCTGAACTTCGGTAACTCTTCCTACAATCATGTTCTTTCTGTCATAACTGAATGAATCCCCCTGTTAATATGCTCTCTCTCTGCTTCTGACTACTCTCCCCCTTTGTTTCTGAAAAGGTAGCTCTTCCTGACAAGGTTTCTTCCCCTGCTAATTTACTAACTTCTTATCTCAGTTGATTGGAATTTTTGTGTTTCAAATGAGTAGTCTCCTTGATACCAATTTTTGTAGTGATTGAGTCTTTTCAAAACTTAATCTAATTACTTTCTTATTTACTAACCAAAACTTCCCTTGAGCTTTTACTGACATTTTCCCCCCTTTGTTTCTAAAAGGGTAGCTTTTTCTGACAGGGTTTCTCCTCTTGTTATCTCTACAGGATGTTATACCTCATTATGTACATCAAAATGTTGCTTATGTGGATGTCGTTGTCCTACTGGAACACTGCACAATTGTAGCTCATCTTATTCAAACAACTCTTGGATCTGCTCATTGATTCTCATCGATCTCTAACCAGATGTATCCGTCTTTATCCAGGATGCTTCTTTAATGTACATTGCTCTAAAGTTGTCTGAGAAAGTTTATACTATGCTTGTCACATGACTACAATTCTTTTTGCAACAATTAACTTCACTCGTGTTCACTTGTTCAATCTTTGTTATCCACATCTATGAGTGTCCTAGTTTTTTTAACTTTGTTCTTTGATCTTCTATTACTGCAACTATATTTTTCTTCCATGTTCCATTTACTCCTTTTGTCGTACTGTATGACACATTTCTCATTGACTGTTTTCTTGAGTTCCAACAACTATAATCTTTGTGGCCATATCCACCACAACTATAACATCTCATAGTGTAACAATGTGCAACAATATGTCCAACATGATTGCAATTCCAACCTCTTATACTGTTGTTGAACCTACCAACTTGTTTTCTTCCATGATACCTACAATCCAAGGCTTTATGACCATATTCATTACAAGAAAAACAATAACTGTTAAAAACACTCTCATACCTTCTTTGATTCATCCATGAAGATGTCTCTCTTCTAAAATTGCTTTGAGGTGTATGAGCAGCTTCTAGGTGTCTTTCTTGATTTGATCTTCTAAATTTTGTAGTGTTGCTTTTATTTCTTGAATGTGAAGAACCTGAGTCATATCTGCTTTCACTTTTTTCAAATGAAGGAGTTGTGTCAGGCCTGTTTTCATCCTTTGCAAATGAAGGACTTGTGTCAGACCTGTTTTCATCCTTTACAAATGAAGGACTTGTGTCAGACCTGTTTTCACCTTTTACAAATGAAGGACCTGCATCAGATTTATTAGGAGTATTGATTCCTTCCTTGTTGTATCCAAGACCAGATTTGTCATTTGGTGATCTCTGACTATCCAAGATCTCATCCAGGGTCATGGAGTTGTTCAAGAACTTGATTTGGGTGTTTGAATTCTCAACTTTTTTTCTAAGACTCACAACTTCTGCTTCCAGCTCATGACAGGATTCTTCCTTTTTGTCCAACTGGTTCCTTACTACCTCCTCTCTCCTTTTGGTTTCTTCAAGCTGGATTTTAAGATTGACATAGCTTTCCGTTAGTTCTTTTAGATCTGTAAGGTTTTTGCTTGGTTCATCACCTTCCTTCTTTTCTTCTTTTGCTTGACTGATTTCATTTTTCAGTCTCTCGATTTCCTCTTCCTTTACTTTTGTTAGATCAACAAATTTTGTTTTAAATCTTTTGATCTCTTCTTCTTTGTTTTCTAACTGAATCTTTTGCTCAGATATGATTTCTTCATTGTATTTGAGATTTTCTTTTATTTCCAGGATATGCCTTTGATTGCTAAGCTCATCATCTTCCTTCTTATTTTCTTTTGCTTGATTGATTTCTTTCTTCAACTTCTTGATCTCCTCTTCTTTTTCTTCTAACTGATTATCCTGCTCATATATTATCTTTTCATTGTCCATGAGCATTTCCTTTATTTCCAAGATATGCTTTTGACTCTTTTCAAGAAATTATTTATTGTAGTCATGAAGATAGCTATAGTCTGAATCATTATGGTCATGGCGGTATTCATAGTGACTCCAATCAACCTTTTGTTTGGCCTTTGATAGTTCTTCTTCTACTTCTTCATTGAGATAAATGCTAACATAACATTATTTTATTGTATCGGAGTCTTCTTCTTTGTTTGCAAAGGAGGATTCAATATCAACATTATTGCAATCGGAATATTGTGGAGAGTCTTTACCTTTATTGATGGCCGAGTCTTCCACTTCATCCTTGATAGGAATGTCTTATGTGTCTTGTCTTTTGATTTGAAACATCTCTTCTAGCTTTAGCCATAAGTCCTTGGCGGATGTGGATAGTCCTATGCTTGCCTTGACTGTATATGATAATCCATTGAGAAGAATCTTCAATGCCACTTTATTGTTTTTCCTTGCTTTTCTTTGGATTGTAATATTGGATAGATTCTTTGAGGTAGTTATGTCCCAGGGCTTGCTTACTACTAAATTCCAAACTTCAGATCCTTGTGACTTCGAATACTCTTTCATATTTTCTCTCCATGATGAATAATATGTTCCATCAAATAAGGAAGCTTCAATTGCGGAGAGAGCCATCTATCCACCCATTTCTTCAGGGTCTACCTTCCAGTGGTTAAACTGTGCTGAAGGAACCCACTCTTATACCAATTATTGAACACACTGCCCACACTAAGAGGGGGGGGGGGTTGAATTAGTATGTGGACTTTTCTAACTTTTCTTCTTCTTACAAGTTAGCAGTTAAAACATATTTGAACATATTAAGAACAATCAAATCATAATCACAATGGACACAAAAGATACCAGATGTTTGTATATAATTTATATGAATACATGTGAATATAATAATAAGGATTTTCCCAGCACCAACTGAAGTAAGGAGCACCAACTCTCAAGCAAGACCCAGCTTGCTGATAGAACGCAATCTATCCAACTAGAGTTCATTCAACTCCATTAGCAGTGATACATTATAGAATCAACTATGTTTCATGATCATAGGTATACCATCAACACTCATCATTGCACTTCATCTTCTCTCTGAAATTCACGCCCTCTTCACTTCATCTTTCCTATGATATTCGCGCCTTCTTCACTTCTTCTTCTCTCTGATATTCACACGGACCTCAGGTCCGTATCCCCTTCATTTTTCTCTGCAGGTCTCTCTTCCTCGACGAGCCTCTCTTTTCCCCAAGTCCGTCTTATTCCACAAGCACACTATCTAGTGAACCAATCATGGTTGTATTTATAGTTGCTTATGCTCAAAACTTGTTTAAGTTATTGAGCCAACTTGTGAAACAAGTTATAACTAACTTGTTTATTTACAACGACTTTTGGGACCACCAGAGAACATCATTCCGGGTCTTCAACGTTAAACTTGGCATCCCCTTTTACTTTCATAAATCGATCACAGGCATGGATCGATTTCCTTCGTCTCTGTGATAACATAAATCGACGCTTCCTTCAAACCATGTTCATATGATCATTGTTGTAGAACCACATGCTTATTGATTTAAGCGACGCATTACATTCTTCCTTTCAAATCTCTTTACCATATGACCAATGGCGTTGACCAGACACTAGGCGAGATGAGTGCTTGAGTGCCTGTCAATTCAACAATCACGATTCAATATCCAATGAGATGGACGATTGTTGTAACTTCGGCACTTCGCCCTTCAGAACTTTTGGGCTTGAAACCTTTCAAATCTCCCGAAGCAGATTTTGTCGAACAGATCGGACATTTCTCATTATATCACAGAATCAAATGAATGGTCATATTCGATCTTTACATCTATCCTTTCATTCCTTAATCCGACGGCCAGGACTTAATCAAGCGTTGAGATGGATGGCCACCATTTACTCCGGGTCTTTGGACTATTATGCTTACGCTATCCTTCCACTGTATTTTGATCAACAGTTGAGTGTACCCCCGACATCAGATCAATGGTCGAGATCTCCTTCGGGTCTTCAGACTTCGGAGATTTCAAATCTCAACCCCTTCTTTCCTCCGGAGTGATCACCTGTTGAGTAAGTCATAAAACGGTGGAGACCACTTGTTGTCGATTAATGCTTCCACTTACATTATACTTCCACTGTAGTAGATCGACGGATGAGAATGTTCCCAAAGTGATCTTCGGATCAGACGTTTGGTGTCCACCTCGGGACATTGGGTGAGTGTTGGTGGTAAAATTCCTGAAGCAAAACTCCCAGAGTGACGTAACTTACTTGTGTCACTTGATGATGTGTCATGAACTGAGAATCTGCCACGTGTCACTCAGATTCGTGATTTGCACGTACTTGAAATGTTGATTTCAACTTGACACTTGTTGTTCTTTTACTGTGCCACGTGTCCTTGCTAACGTAGACTGCTGATGTGGTATGTCACAGTTTCTTGTTGACGTCGACGTAGATCTCCCGATGTGACACATGTTCATCTCCTTGATATAACGGCCAGGATAGTATCTGAAGGGTATCTCATATCGATGACTGAGAGTGACTTCGGAACTTCGTCCTTCGGGACTTCGAGACTTTTGACATTTCTTGGTGGTGAAACTCTCGAAGCAATTCTCCCGAAGTGAAGTAGCTTGCTTACGTCACTTGTTGACATGGCACGAGCCAATTTATTCTTGATGCTTGTCATCATTTACTTATGCCATATATATTTGTTAATGTGGTCTGCTGACATGGTATTCCACATGTCTTTTGTTGTCGTGGTATGCTAACGTGGTCGGCTGACCAACAACCCTGATCCAATGGTCATCGTATGTCTTCCAAATCTGATGGTCCTTATTCATTTCAGATTTTCAAGCTTTAGGTATTTCAAATCTCAAACTGAATTCTTGAAGTGAGATTTTTCCAGAGCGTAACCTCCTCGCAACTTTAGATCTAAACTAAATGTTGTTCGTCGATCATGAAATTAGACCGACGACTCAATCTGTCAACGATCCAGCTCTTCTAGCTTATCCTGTCCTTCCACTTTGAAATGATCTGATGACTGACAAAAATTCACATTTCGGGAATTTCAATTATCAAACTTTCTGGAGCGTAACCTCCTCACATCTTTATACCTGAAATGAATGTTGTTCGTTGATCAGGATCTTAGATCGACGACTCAATCTTTTTGCGATGCAACTTTGCTAGCTTATCCTGTCCTTCCACTCGAAAGTGATCCGACGACTGACGAGAATTCACATAAATGAGATCTCAGATCTTATCTCGCTTATCCTACCCTTCCACTTGAAAATGATCGGATGGCTGACGGGAATTTGGGTTTGATCCGATGACTGGTGAGTATTCAGATAATTGAATTCTCAATCGTTTTGCCCCACTTATCCTGTCCTTCCACTCAAAAGTGATCCAACGGTTGTGAATATTATTGAAGCAGATCCATGATCAAGGATGATTGTGGAACCACAACTTGCTAGTGATTTAAATCGTCACCCAAACTTTGCAATTGGAAGTTGTACGTTGTTGGTAAGTCAACCACAATCATTGATCTTCGAAGCTATAAGATCGAACGGTCCTGACTAATTGTGGGATTGGAACTAGCGTGATATTTAATTCTCCTTTCGATCTCTGAATTAATCCTTACCGTTGATCTAGCGATTGCGCATCCAACGATCACGACTTAATATGAATTAAACCGATCGCTTGTTGGATCAACCACAATCATCGATATCCGAGTCTATGAGATATGACGATCTAGGCCAATTGCGGGATTGGAACTAGCGAGTCGTTTAATTCTCCTTCCGATCTCCAGAATTTATCCTTGCCGTTGATCTGGCTTGCAGATCCGACGATCACGATCCTCCAACGGTCCTCAATCCCATGGTCACTCATATGGTCAAAGTCTGTTATATGAGACAATCAACACCGTCAATTTCCTTGATCGGACGACTGCTGAGACTTCTCACCTTTTCCCGTGCATTGGTCGACTTCTCAATATTTCCATCGATCCCGACGATACTTCTGCAATGTGCTTCTTCCTTCTGAGCTTTCATCTTCATTCACTAACCCTCCTAAGCTTTTATCATAGGAACATGTTGATCCTATCGTGATCAACAATAATCACGAATTGCTTCAGCCTATCTCTGCATTTTCTAACGTACTGCGTTTTCCCTTCTGAGCTTTTGATATCTGCATACTATTCGCTCCTCCTCCTGAGCTTATGCTTTTGATCTCTGCATATTGTTTGACATCTTCTGCTAACTGATATACTAGTTGACATCAATGACAATCTCATCTGTGGTAATTCATCATTAACAAGAGATCATCACATCGACTGTTGACATCAATGACAATATGTCCAACGGGAGAAGCTTTCATGTATCAAACCTTTGATTCTGAAGGAGACAAAGAGATATCAAACTTATGATCTT
>ML884950.1:0-10265 GCA_009831015.1 Picea engelmannii
GACAAGGAATACCCTTATGGTCTGCATGCAACTCATTGGGAACACAAAAGATATTTTGTGCACTAATGTGTATGGACCCCAGGTGTCAAAGGATAAGAGAGGAATGCTAAGAGACCTAGATGATCTCAAAAACCAAGCCAACAACCTCCATTGGATCCTAGTTGGGGATTTCAACATCATCGCGTCACTTGCGGAGAAAAAAGGAGGTACAAGAATATTGGATAGAGATGCGGAGGAGTTCTCAAATTTCATAGACACCGTGGAGATGGTAGATCTGAAAACCAATAATGGCTAATTCACCTGGAACAATAAGTGAATGAGTCAGTATCAGGTCGCAACAAGACTGGACAAATTCCTAGTGTCAGAGTCAATCATTATGCAGGGGCTAAACTTTGACTGCAACATCCTCCCATGGGGGGGATCTTATCACTGGCCAGTGCAACTAGATGGAGGTTTCCAGACCACACCAAAGAATAGACCCTTCAGATTCGAGAAATTCTGGATGGAACACCCAACTTTCAAGGAAAAAATCAAACAGTGGTGGTATGAGGAGCAACCAAAGCAAGGGAAAAGGATGTTCAAACTCTACAAGAAACTAAAACATATCAAACATAGGCTCAAGGAGTGGAACAAGGACACTTTTGGGAATATAAACCAAGAGAAGAAAATAATTGAAGAAAAAATGAAAAAGCTCCAGGAAACCTACATTTCAGAGGGCTACAATGAGGAGCGAAAAAAGGAGGAGATCCAGATGACCCAGGAATAGGATGAGTGGTAAGAGAAAGAAGAAACTCTCTGGCGACAAAAGTCCCGAATCAGATGGCTAAAGGAAGGAGAAAGGACCACCAAGTTTTTTCATAGAACAACCATGGCCAAAAGAGCCCACAACAAAATCTTAAAGATTAGGGACCAGAATGGCATAGAAAGAGAGTCCCATAAGGACATCGAAACAACTCTGGTAAACCACTTCCACGGGATAGCCCAGGAACCTAACCAAGATAGAACAGAGGCCATACAAAAGGTAATCCATCATATCGCTTGCCTGGTAACAGATGAACAAAACTGCAACCTGATCAAGCTCATTGCAGAGGAGGAAATAGACCAAGCACTCCAGGAAATGCCCAATGGAAAAGCCCTAGGCCCAGATGGTTTCATAGTGGAGTTCTTCAAAGCCTGTTGGAAAGTCGTCAAACATGACGTTTATAGGGTAGTGGAAGACTCTAGAAGGTCATCCTCCATTTTGAAAGAACTAAATGCTACTTTGATTACACGCATCCCCAAAGAAAATGAAGCCAAAACCCCTAATCATTACAGACCTATAGCACTGTGCAATGTGGTGTATAAGATAATTTCCAAGGTAATAGAAAATAGATTGAAACCACTCCTACCCACATTGGTTTCACAAGAGCAGGCAGGTTTCGTGGAAGGAAGGAAAATAATGGAAAATATTATCCATGCCCGCGAACTTATCCACACCCTGAAGCTTCCAAAAAGAGGGGGAATGATAGTACAACTGGACCTCGTGAAAGCTTATGACAAAATCAGTTGGCACTATATGGTTAGGACCCTGGAAGCCTTCGGCTTCACCCGGCATTGGATCAGATGGATATTCAACCTAGTATCCACAACAAGATTCTCACTACTAGTAAATGGAGCCCCATCCAAACCTTACTGGCCCACGAGAGGCATCAAATAGGGAGACTCCATGTCCACCTTCGTTTTCATCTTAATGATGGAAGGACTCAGTCGAAGCATAAAAATCCCAACTGCAATAGGGGAAATAAAAGGTATAAAACCCTACAAGAATTGCCCAACTTCTACACACCAATAATTCATGGATGATACCTTACTCCATGGCATGCCCTTAGGGGCAGAGATAAACCAGTCCAAATCTATGATCTTCTTCTTTAATACCAACCTTTCTATCCAAAGGAATTTGGCCAACATCTTGGGCTTTGAACGCAAATCCATCCCAACCAAGTATTTGGGCATCCCCCTGATAGACAAAGCCTACAAGTTGCCAACTTGGGAAGGAATAGTCAACAAGGTACAAGACCGGGTAAAAAAATGGACATACAGATCCCTCAACCTAGCCGGAAGACTTATCCTAATCGAGTCGATTTTCCAAGATATCCCAACCTTTATGATGTCAGATTTCCCAACCCCTTAGGGGATTCTACAAAAAATAAGAACCATACAAAGGGAATTCCTGTGGCGAGGAGCAGAAACAAGGAAAAAATGGGCATTGGTGGCTTGGGAGAAGGTTTGTAAGGCAAAAAGCAAAGGAGGACTAGGGCTACACGACCCACAAGTGACCAATGACGCATATGGGGCGAAACTCTGGTAGTGATGGGTCAAAGAAACGACTACGCCATGGGTCAACCTGTGGAAGGAAAAGTATGCCCCGGACATTAGCGACCAAGACAAAATCCTCTTAAGAGGCACCAGGGAAGGTTATGCCATCTAGAACTTAGCCTAGTGCAACAAGACTTGGATCCAGACACACCGCTTTTTGGAAATAAGGAATGGGAGAACTGCCTGATTCTGGGAGGATGCCTGGCAACAGGAACCCAGAATGGAAAAATCAGGTTGGGAGGATCTCTAACAAGAGACGATGGTGCAAGGAAAAACCTGAGTCTACCATTATTGGAAACAAGAAATAGATCGCAACAAATGGAGAATATGGAACACTCTCACCCCACAGACAAGAGACCAAACCGCAACAACAGTTAAAGAGGTGGAGGAGGAATTGGGGAGACAAAAAATTGCAGTCACGGATGGAAATGACTTGTTGAGATGGGGGCACAAAGCAAGTGGGGAATTCAATATTAAAGAAGTACGTCACTACATAGTGAACCAGGACCAAGAAGACACGATGCAACAATGGGATAAGCTCTGGAACAACCCCCATTGGCCAAAAATAAAAATCTTCCAGTGGCTAATGCTACACAACTGAATCATAACCTGGGAAAACCTAAAGACAAGAGGTTTCATAGGCCCCTCAAGATGCCACCTATGTGAAGATAAGGAGGAAACAATGAACCATCTCCTGGATGAATGTCCCTACACATCAGAAGTATGGGACTGGGCGGTAGGCATCTTTCGACAGTCTAATAGGATAAGAGGTAATATTTCCGCAACCATAAACACATGGAAGGAAAAATACAGCGAACACGAAGAGGTGAACCTATGTTGGACCCTCATTCCTGGCATGATCAATTTGGCAATATGGAAGGAACAGAATCGGCGCCTCTTCAGGAACCAAAGATGGATGGCTAGAAAGATCAAGGAAACAATAATAGCCATGACAAGAGAAATGGTACAGAGCCACAGCTGCCAAACAGGAGGAGCGCAACTCATAGACCGAGATCTTAGAATTATAGAGGCCTTTCAACTGAAAGGAGGACACAACCCCAGTCAGGTGAGACGGTTGTCGCAACTACAAGTAGGTGAGAGCAACTAGAAACCGCCACAAGAGGGCTCCCTCAAGCTAAATTTCAACGGGGCATCGAAGGGTAACCCAGGATGAATAGGTACGGGGGGAGTAATCAGAGACAGTCAAGGAAAAATTATTTGACTGTACACTGGGATTTTGGGGAACTCAACCAACAACGTTGTGGAATTTGGAGCCCTGGAGATCGTTCTTGAGATACTACACAGAGAAGGGATGACCAACGTAGTAGTGGAAGGAGATTCCATGTCGGTCATCAACACAGTAAGGAAACTCCAAAATGACACCAAAGTGGGAAAAATTCAAAGGCACTGGCGCTTGGTGTACTCCCTGCAAAATATTCATGAGCATTTGCAAACAGGGATCACAGTGGAGCTGTCTTGGGTCCGAAGGTCAACAAATGGACTAGAAAATAGAATTGATAACGAAGGGGTCGACAAGGAAGGATCAGAACTGGATTCTACATGGAATAACATCCTGAATGGCCAGTTTTGGAGAGACTGTACCCAACTAGCAGCAAAGGACTATGACGGAAGCCGAAGTACGGGCGACCACATAGAGGCTGGAGGCACATAATTAATTGAAGGGCAAGTAGGATCTAGCAAGAATTTGATAGGCCACACTTTAAACACGAGTTACAATGTAGATCACAGTTACACCACAAGAGGAGGTACGACACCATGGTAATGTCAATAGAATGAAGTACAGGGGTTAGCCGTGGGAGAGAAGAAAGGGTAATCCACAACCGGCAAAGGACGAAAATCAAAAGGATAGCCTAAGGGAAAGAATGGGTACACCTCATCCACGAACAGTTTCTGTGGGAGGAAATGATTGGCGTACAAAGTGCAAGGCAAAGGATTGGAGTCAGGACGACGGTAGGGCTCCCAAGCGCACACACTTTGTAACAGAGAAAAAGGACCGGAAGGTACGCCTTTACAAGAGACCCATGATCACTAGGACAATATCACTTCCGAGGAAACCCCATAAAAGAAGAAGCATCAGGGATAGCTACATACCAACGAGTAGGAATTACAAAGACCGGGAAGGGGAGAATAGAAGCGGAGGATGAATTCATGTCAATAGCCATTGCATTCAAACAGAGATGGTAAGAATGAATGGCAGGACAATTTCAACTCTACCTTCTCTATGTCCACCACATGGATATCACTCCAACAGACTGACGCGGAACACCAGCCTGGATCAGAAAGACACGCACGGTGGAGCAGAAAAAGGAGAACGAGGCAAGGAAGGAAGGAGATGAAAGCCATTCAATCCTCTTGGACTAGCGCAGCCTCAACCCAAGGTCATTTTGTTTATCAGTGTATGAGCAACCCATGTTATACGTTCTTGGTTTTATGTATTTCTTATGGTATAGTTTTTTCAAATGAGCTTTCGGAAACTAGGTCGGTTTCCTCAGGTGGCGGCCCAGCCCTCCCTCTGTCTATGTAGATAGCGCAACATCGGGACCCTTGATCTGGTTTCCTTTTTGGCAGATCAAGGGATTCCCCTCCGTCCCTTTTTGTACCATATTTTTCTCAGTAATATAGAACCTCAACTCACTTACCAAAAAAAAAAAAGATGTATTTTTTACATAATAATAAAAGGTTCAAAGTAACAAGTTTCCTTGATAAGTGTGTTTAGTGAGTACAAAAAAATACTTGGACTTGTCTTCTTATATATTCATTCATTTTGGATAATTTCAATTAATTAAAGATTAATTCATTTTGGATAATTTCAATTAATTAAAGATTAATGATGAATCATAAAATATTTAAAAATAACTTTGAAACTAAAAACTTGAACTTGGCACATGTCTAAACTACCAAATAAAATGAATTCTCCATCTATAATTTTAATTTTACAAGCCCTTTTCTAGAATCCACAACATAATTGTTAAAAAAACATAATTGTTAAAAAAGGCACATGTTCCCTGCTTCTGAACTCAATACAGTTTTTTACTTAGGAATTAAACAATTCATTAAGTATGAATAGAGCCTTTCTGACTTAGTCTAAAAATAGACATGACTTGGAAGGGACCACCTCTTATCTACATCTTGGAAGGGACCACTCTGTCACACCCCGACCTATGGCGAAGTTATCAACCCTAACTATGGTTGTGGCAAGCACGGATCCATTTGCATGGAAAAAGGGAAGGCCAAGGAATTTGGTTGGCGAATAGTCTTATGTTTATTATTTTATCCTTGTGCTTGTGTTCTCAAATCTTTAGCTTGATCCTCACATTGCTTCGCCTTGTCATTAAGATGGTTTTTATTTTGTTTCACGGTCCATAAAACTAATCCGGCCATATGTTTAAGTCGATCCAAAAAATGTCATCTTCTATACAAACATTTTCTTTTCATTTCATTTCTAATCCCCAGAATAGCAATTGCCACACTAAACTAAACAATGCTAAGATAAATAATTTAAAAGAAAAGACACAATTAATGCTAGGAATAAATTTATAAAGCTAGAATATTTTATTAAGCAAATCTTCCTCGAATAAGGTATAATAATAATAATCTAAACCTGGAGTAGTTTATAATATTAATAAACTAAATTGTAAATATAATAATATAATTGTTTATGCTAACATTATAGATTAATGAAAGGTCTGGACTTCAAGTTGGACGACTTACAAAAACCTAAAATTGATTTTGTTTCACATAAAATAGTCTTCATAAACCCTTATTTCAGTGCATGGCTTGGCACAAAACCCTAATCGACCAGGCCGCGAAGTTCCTATGCTCGCAAAAGCCTACTGGATGCGCTCTATCCTTGGGGTCCTTTAACTTTTATATATGCATGTATATTAAATCGAACTATTAAATTTAAACCCTAACCATATTCATGTATAAATTTAAACCAAACTATTCATGTATATTAAAAATCACAGTAGAGATAGCAATCAAAAAATTGGTCTCATATACACAGTATTATTAATGGATGAAACTAACTATGTGCAATCTTGGAGAAACGAACACATTCACGTGAACCTCCCCAGAATTGACTATCAAATGTTGTTAACCCTTAGGGTAAGATAGTAATCATTGACTCTCGGGCAATATTTCAGTGCAAAGCTTCACACAAAACCCTAATCGACCACACCAGGAACTACCTATGCTCTCAACAGCGTATTGGTTGCGCTCTATCCTTAGGTTCCCTCCCTCTGTGGATACTTTGTGCTCATATCCTATTCAGAGATACGGATGAAACAAAGAAGAGTTCATTGCACTAGATTAAAAGGATAATTCTCATACTATGCAGTTGAAAGCTAAACTAAATAGATTTATGTTAAAGTTGCAGATTCGTATAAGGGGTTGTGGAGGTGATAATGCGTGAGAGACCATTATCCAACTCTAAACCTAAATGAATTTTTGCAATCATTTTATCTTGATTGTCATATGTTAATTTTCTAGGAACCAGACTCAAGCGAAAAATACTAGAGAGTGGCGCACATGCAATTTAATGGCCAGAGAGAATATAATTTTATGCACAGAGAGTGACACACATGCAATTTAATGGACAGAGGAATATAAAAACTTGAGAAGAAAACCAAAGAAAATACAATGAACAGAGAACATTTGCTAATTTGCTAACTTCTTTGTTGACGTTGCTCCTTTAAGATTGTTTCCTCAGCTCCTCTATGTTCTTGTTCGATGTTTTCCTTTATACTTCCTTGCTCCTCAAACTGCAGTCTAGATATAGATATGCAACTACATAAAAAAAAATGCAAATATATGAGGATGATACTCGAGAAAATATATGAGGGTGAGAGTTTATAAAGGTGAAGGTGGAGAAATATGAGAAAAATGTATTATATGAGGGTGGAAAAATATGAAAGAAAAAAAAATGATTTGAAAATGGTAATTTTATAGCTTGTATTATTGAAGATATGGCTAAAAAAAAAAAAAAAAATCACTGACAACATGTACCGAAAGCCAGACGGATAAAAACCAAAAGCTAAGCGGAAACTGTTGGAGGGTATGAACAGGTCGAAAAATGTAGTAGCTGATAAGGAGTGATAAAAACAGTTGGAGGGTATGAACAAGTTGAAAAAAGTAATAGTTGGTAAGGAGGTGCTCTACACATAGTAGTTGGTAAGGATGTACTCCACAGAAGCCTCCCACTCACCCAAAAATCTCTACTCACCCCCACCAAGCCTACACCTGGTAAATAACACCAAGTCTAACACCTGGTAAATAAGGTGAAGCCCTTTACATATGCACAAAGCTCCACACAGCCATAAAGCTCCATGCACCTAAATAGGACCTAAATAACACCAAGTCTAACACCTGGTAAATAAGGTGAATCCCTTTACACATCCACAAAGCTCCACACAGCCATAAAGCTCCATGCACCTTAGTAAAAAAAAACCAAAGGCAATAAAAAAGTTGAGCTCATTAAACTATGTGAAAAAAAACATTAAAGTAATTTTTTATTATTATGCTAAACTATGTAAAAAAAAAACCTTAAAGTAATTCTTTATTATTATGCTAATCAAGTTAATCACCTTTTTTAATGAGGGACATTTTTTGTCATGCAAGGAAGTTAATGATTCAAAGAAGAATCTTTGATTTAGTGTAAGAGTTTTTGATTTAGTGTGACCACCAAGAATATTAGGAAGATGTGAAATAATGTCCATTAAATGCCCATCTATAATTAAAAGACCATTAAATGTACTCATTTCCAATAGATGTACACTTATAGGCTTAAAGATAGTAACATGTTAATGATTCAAAGAAGAATCTTTGATTTAGTGTAAGAGTCTTTGATTTAGTGTGACCACCAAGAATATTAGGAAGATGCTAAATAATGTCCATTAAATGCCCATCTATAATTAAAAGATCATTAAATGTACTCATTTCCAATAGATGTACAGTTATAGGCTTAAAGATAGTAACATGCAAATTCACAAAAACAAATTCAACATCCAATAAATAAAGCTCCTATGTAAAAAAAAAAAAAAAACCTACATCTATATAACAAAATATATATATATGAAAAGATGTTCAAAAGTGTCCAAAGACACGGGACAAGAATGTTGATTGTGATGCTTCACAACAATCTAATCCATATGAAATTTATTAACTATTAAATCGATTAAGCTCGATATTTATATGACATTTCTAAACAACTTTAACATCATCGAAGTTCGAGAAAACTAGTTACCATATTACAAAATCGTATCATATCAAGAAGTAACTCCTAGAGGAACTTAAAATCCAACATAGTATAATAACCAACTAGTAGAAGCCTTGCCACAATGTCATCTTAAGATATGGAACCCATGAAAATGATTGTCCTCCACAAAAGGATGAGTTGATCCCATCCTTCATCTCAAATATATCAATTATGTTCTCTTAACCATCCCCTCCTTGTTTGGACAAATCATTTTCTATTGTACAACTGTGTAAATGTGGTTATGGTGATAGGAGAAAGAGGCAAACTTGTTTTGGTAGACAAATCATTTGCCACTGTACAACTCTTTGTAAATGTGGTTATGGTCTAAGGAGAAAGAAACAAACCTGAGAAGATGTGCCTACCTGCTCTAAGAGATCACCTAATCCAATATTTTGATTCTTAAGTTGTCTTATAACCCATCCAATAACCAATCTAGAATCCTAAAAACATAAAATTCAATTAAACCTTTGTCTATTTAACTATTCACATGCCTTAAACTTTTCAAAATTGTTAGAATCCCATATAAAATTCAATTAAACCTTTGTCTATTTAACTATTCCTATGCCTTAAACTTTGCAAAATTGTTACTTCCATTGTAATCCACTTTTGAAAGAGAAGTGATGATCTTCTAGAAAATATAAGAGAGCCCTTCCTACTCCACAAAGGTTGTGGTCCCCCTTTAAATCTTTTTCCAAGAATCCCTATGGCTTTACTTGTCTATCTCCAACTACCCAATCTAGATTGGAGCTTTTCTTTTCACAATGTTATCCAAGCCTTTTGAAAGAGAAGTGATGATCATAAGAGAGCTCCCCCTGCTCCAAAAAGGATATGTTTACCCTTTAAGGTTGTGTCAAAGAATCCTCATGTCTTTGACTTGTCTATCTCCAACTACCCAATCTAGATGACAACTTTGCTTTGCACAATGTTCCTAAGACCATTGTATGTAAACTAAATCTTGTCAAAAACTTGCAAAGGAGACACTAGTTTTGAATGATCATACCATTTCTAGTAAACCAAAAAGTGCAGGATATTGTTAAGGGAAGGGCTTTATTACCCACCACTAATCTAAACAATTTTTTAGAGCCTCCTTATTGATTCACCTTCCCAATCACCACAACCCAATGTCAATGATTTAGTTTCAAACAACACTTCCTTGGAGAAATGTCATCCTACTAGTAAATGATAGATGGTCTCATTATTGTTCGTGCACATAGGACACGTGATAGGTGCTTGCCATGAACCCCCATTAGTACTTCCCACGTGAGAACTTTATTAGATAGTACCAACAACATGAATAACCTAGCCTGCAATGGAGCTTTAGTACACTATAACTTTGACTAATGCCATTTAGATCAATCTCCCTATCCTTCTAAAAACATTGCAAGATACCCAATTTCATAGTGTATCTTCCACCAACACTAATTTTAGAGAAAACCAATAAATCCTCTCCCATTTTTTGGATATATGTATTCAATTACATTGACTAATCACCAATAAGCTTTATGTCACTTCTGCAAATTTCCAACCTTCCCTCCAATAAGTAGCATTATTGGGAGAATGACCATTAACTAATTTGAAAATATTGTTTTGTCTTAGGGCATTCAATAACCCTTCAAACACCCTATACACACAT
>WSFP011495616.1:0-14363 GCA_009831015.1 Picea engelmannii
ACCTCTTTCTTCTTCTCCAACGACTTGGAAAAGTGTCAAAACGTCCCCTAAAGGGGTGATGTCATCTTACTTAGGGTTTCTAATGTGTTAAAGTGAAAATTAAATATTATTATTTGGTTCAAGGGGTAAGATAAGGGTTGTTGACCCCTTATATTATGTTTTACCCTTTCTAATTAGACAAACTACGTTTTAAGATTTTTCTATAAATAGAGATCATGTGAATCTCTTTTCATAACATAATTCTCCTATTATGAAAAGTACTTGGCTGAAATTTTCACTAGATTTGAGAATTATGGTGTTTTCTCTCTTATGAAAATATTTTATGGTGCTATATTTTGGTGAATTGATGAGGAGGAGTGATGTGCACGTCTTAGATGCTTGTTCTCTTGATCTTGAATGGTGAATTTGCTTGGTGAAACTAGGGTTTGATTTCTCTCTCTTGGAATTGGTAAGGAAAAATATTCATTGTTAGTTATTTTTTTCTACTTCTTGGTTATGGTTGTTTGAAACCCCAGGATAATTATGTTGGATACACCCTCTGTTAGGCTTCATCTAGTTTGCTAAAGTTTACAAGTTATTTTGCAAGGGTTGCTAGGAGGAATACGAGTGTCTATACCCTCTTAGATTTACCCTAAGTTTGATTGGCATAATCTAGGAAGTAAAATGGATTACACCCCTAGGGTATTTTTTGATCTAACTCTTTATTCTAAGATTCCATTTACCCAATTTTAAAGGCACTAATCTGAATATTTTTCATTGGAGAAAAAAATTAGTGCATTGGGAAACGTGATTTTTTTTTCATTTCAACATTATGCAATATGGGTTTTGGTCCTTATTCCTAGAGAACCTCTTAGCCACTAGGGAATCCCATATAAAGGGGTATTGCTTGATGATTTTATAAATTTGCATATTCATCCATTAGGGCTGCAGAAAACCTAGCACTCTTTCACTTATAACTTACTTTTCAGCCGTCATAATTAGCTAAGAGTTTTCCACTTTTATCTACCTAGTCTAGTGCAAATTTTGGGTGAATTCTTTGTGATTTTCGATGGTTGAATTTACTGTTGTAACAAAAGACAATCTACATCCATAAGGCTGCAAAAAATTTCTGCAAACACCTTTTTTTACATCCTTCTTTCATTTATAGAGTCTAATGCTATCTTACTTGAACTAATCTAGTTGTTTCTAGTTTATCTCTTTCTCTTTCAACTAGACTCTTAACGACTTGTTTGCAACATTCCTTATCATTTTCATTGCTGATATATGGTGTTACTAACTACTGCAAATTAGGTCAAATTAGGTAAAGCAACATTCACTTACTTTTCCATCATATACTTGGGCTTGTATTATTGTTTTTCTTGTGTCTCGGGAAGGTACAATCAACATTTGCAAGGTCTACTACCTATTGGCAACCCTTGGCTAACATAAATACCTTACTCAAGCCCTTATACACACATAGAAACTTGACCTATAGGAGAATCCATTCATACATCACACTTTCCATCTCATTCCCCTTTAGGGTCACTGGGATTCCCCCCTTGAGGTAACCACTTGACCTAAAAAGTGACGAGAACACTTATCTAAGGTGACAGTGGGTAGTTTCTCTCTTAGTTGTCACAATTTGGTGGTTGGATCAGGCTTTCCCCAACCTACAACTTGTGCGATAACATTTCGACACTATTGTCAGGGAGGATTTTGAATCCTCTTCCAAACCCCAACGACACTTTGGCTAGATTTGACCCTAAATCCTTTGCCCTTAGCTTGTCTGGAGACTCCATTGAATAACATTCCATTTTCCACATTTGATGAGATATTCTTGAAGCTCATATGGAGACTCCACTTTCCATGAACCCACCTTTCCTTTTCCCCCTTTCCATCCTTTTATGAGAATTAGTCTCATTTGCAAACTCGATTGAGGGGTTATCCTAAGTGATGGAACCATGGCCTCACAGGACTTACCATGGGAATTCCATAATGTATATACTTCTCTTGATGTTCAAAATATCCTCAGATATTCAAATCATTTCTCTATGGAGTAGAGGGAAAATTTCCCTAAATTCAATGGCGATCCATCTCTAGGAGTCACTCATTCCATGGAGTATATAAAGTATGCTTCAAGCTTAAATGTGCTACATGAAGATCTTCTGATAAAAAATTGTGTATCTTCTCTAGAAGAAAGTAAAAGAAAGTGGAATGTGCACTCATGTGACCGCAAAATAATCCCATCTTCCACGAAGCTCGTTGAATAATTTCTCAAGCATTACCAACCAACTACTCCGTATCTGCAAGATACTTTCCAAGAGCTCAAAGATAGTCTTTGCAGAGAAGGTTTCTCTGTGGATGATGAGACATCCAATAAATATGAATTTCTTGTATCTACCCTCCCTTTTGATGAAGAAATTCAGGCCTCGGTTCCTCCTGCACATCAAGAAGAGAACATGATGGGTCATGACCCTTTTGAAGAACTTTAAGATGTTTTATTCCATGACTCTTGAAGTGAATAATTATTAGAGGATCCCTCGGATATGACATATATTTTTTAAAAAGGGAAAGCAAAGAACTTTGCAGTAAGGATCAAGCCTCATGTAATGACGAGATGATGGAAGAGCATGCTCATGGAAAGAAAGAATAATTTTGATAAAGGGAAACATATTGAGGCACCTCTATCTTTTCTCCCTCTTGATGAAGGTGAGGTTTTCCATCCTTTCTCTCCTCCTGCACATGATGTTGAAGAAGCAATCAGTCTCAATGATGAATAATTTGAATATCTAGTTGAAACCCCCTTAGCCTTTGTCCTTCCTACACATGAAGACAAAGAGATGATCATTTTTAGTCATGTTGATGGTATTATGAAAGAACCTTTAGATATGGTTGATGAGCATATAGACACTTTCATACAGATTGGAAGACACATGTGGGATTCTGGTTGTCTCATTTTTTATAGAGACCACATTTATGACATTAAGGGTAACCCTAAAGAAAAGGAGTTTGAGTTTTCATATTCAAAGGACTACTTTTCATGTGTGTATGATTCATATGTTTGGCATCCTAATGATGAAATGATTACATATTTATTCGAGGATAAGCGGTCGCGGCATTTTCAAGATGATTTCCAGTCATCCCTTGGGACTTGTGATGCATATATTTTTAGGGATGTAGAATTGTTTTCTGAGGACTCTTAGCCACCTTCATCCTCAATTTTGGAGGAATACCAGAACATGGCCATCTCAGAGTGATCAGATTTCCACTCTACAAAAGAGGAAGTATTTTCATATCAAGGATTTCTATAGGGATTCACAGTTGAAGAGGTTGTGTTTTTATTTCTCCAGATCTAAAGTCGTCCCTTACCACATATATGTTTCTCTGGGAAGCCATGCAGTCTTCTTATGATCTCTCATCTCTTCTTAGTCTTCAACAAGCAGTGAATATTTGTGCGTGAACGAAGATGAACTGTCGTCTATATATGATAGTCCTTTTCAGAGATGGGTTGATAAAGCTTAGGGCTATCACTTCATGCAATATTCCTTGAATAATCAGAGTTACAGATATTATTTCTAGCAATATTTCCTCCCTCCCACCTATTGTTCCTAAGTTCTGCACCTGACTGCTAAAGGGAAGAACTGGGCCACCTCAAGTGTTGGAATGGTTGGTTTTTATGAATTAATTTTGTTGGTCAACTTATAGATAGGTTTCCAAGGACAGTGATCTTGTTGATGTGTTCAGAAATATCACTATAAGGTTTCCGTTAACTAGTGGCATGCATTTTGGTGAGTAGATAAAGATGTGAAGAATAAAACTAATAAATATAGAAAAACATACAATTTTTTACTTGTTGTATGAAATTTCAAATTTGAAATAATATTTCAGATCCAAAACATGTACCTGGACACAAATCATCCAAACAGATTGTATTACAATAAATTATTCACTGAAACAGTAGCTGAAACAGGTTGCATGAAAATAAACTGTTTATTGAGACAATGGTTGAAAGGAAAATAAATAATACTTTTCATACATTTCAATTTGCATCTAGATAAAATAACAAGACACACAATATTTGAGAAGAAAACACAGTCTGTCACCAAACATAATATTCACCAGGTGGGAAACTTAACAGTTTTATGCTTTAAGGTCCAACCAAACTCTTGATGCTTGATCTCTCCAAAAACTGAACCCTTATTACATTAAAAAATATCTTTATTTATCTCTATTCCAAGAGGGTTCGACCACCTATCTAGGATCTAACTCTAAAGTTTAACTTTACATCATAACTAGATCCTCTAGATACAACTTGAC
Organism: Picea engelmannii; assembly: GCA_009831015.1. Lineage (NCBI taxonomy): Eukaryota > Viridiplantae > Streptophyta > Pinopsida > Pinales > Pinaceae > Picea > Picea engelmannii. The sequence goes on from WSFP011495616.1 coordinate 4,297, forward strand.
TACCACTCCATAATTGCAATGTGTTAGTATTTCTTCAAACTGAGTGGAGTTGGGTTGATGTATCAGTTCATACTCCTCATAAATTCGAACTTAACAAAAAAATTTGTTTTTATCAAAAAATATCAACTTATTACAAGTGGCAGCAATACCTATAACTAAATCGAAACAAACTCTATTAGTGAAACTATAACTAATGATGATAAGTAAAGTGGAAAAGCTCCATAACAAATGTATTCAAAAGTTTTGACTGGAAGTTGATTGTGCATGGATGCCCACGTACACTAAAAACTGGAGACCAATATTTAATAATAAAACAAAACTCACCCAGAATTTGGCAAATTTATGGGAAAAATGGCCTCAAAGATCTCGTTGATTATCCCGAACTGTGATACATGTGTAAAACATGAGAGATGTTTTTGTGAACGGGATCATTCCCAACAAAAACATATTTTGGTTTTCAAAATTTCACCTCCAGACGTTCAGAAGGTGTGCTAAAAGACAATGAATAAAACATGGAAAAACAGAGCATTTGGAGAATTTCTGGGAAAAATAGCCTCAAATATCTCTTCCTCCCGAACCGTGATACATGTGTAAAACCTTCGAGAAATTTCCTCTTTTTCTAGAGTAATGGATCTTGCTTTATCTGATCGGGTTCTTCTTTTTGCAGGTAACTTATTCACTTTAGCTCCTTGGGTGGCTTTGGATGAACTCCCAAGTTTAGTGGAAACCCTAGCTGCCTCTGTTGATAATAATGATCGAGGATATACGCTACTTAGGGTTTAATTACTAGTTGTAATAATAACCACACACATCCTTGCAATAATAATAACTCGAGGCACAAACATGCATGGTATTAGCACATAATTTTTAATGATGGCTAAACTGGTGGAAATGTGCACGATCTTGAGTGCATAGGGAGATGTAAGCACATGCGAGGTGCCAACACACCATTACTCAAACTTTTAAATATTTTTTGAACGTTAAAACTCATAAAACTGTGTGTTTTATGTTGTTTGCAAGAATAGGGGCATCCTTTCAATCAACGTCTTTTTGCATCAAAAGGCCTAAGTTAACTTGTTTACAACCCAATAGTGACATAACCATGGCAATGTGTCTTATTCAATTCAAATCATGACTTGTATTAACCTTATAAAGAGCAATGCAATGATGAAAAACAAATAGGAAGATAAAAACAAATTAAAATGACTCAACACATCGTTGAAGAGAAACTAAGTAAGAAGCTAGGTTGGTAGATGGATGGGATGATGGAGGAATAGAAGGAAGAGTTGTGGACCTAAGATTTAACATCGGCTCCAACTGGGATAACACTTCCCTATGAGGTGCTAAGAACAACAGATTGTGTGCCTTAGTTCTTTATTTATGCCCCCCTGCCACCAATCACTTTACTTTGTTTACCAGCCCTGTTATTTGTCTTATTTCGAATGAAAACCAAATATGCAACTATACCCCAGTGCCTTTATTGGGATACAGAGTCTTTATTCACAATAAACTACTGCAAACCAAATTCTCGAAAAATCGATCTTTTTCTCCTACTCTAATTTGTTTAAACTTTCTACTTAGGTATAAGTAGATTTCCATAGTAACCATTCAAGCAATTTGTTAATTGACATACCTTGTTGTATGAAAATGTGGAAATAACACAACAGGTGCAACAAAAACTCCATATTCAATCTATACTTATTGTTGTAAATGGATTTCAAAGTGAAATTTGCAACATTTGGTAGCTTTGGAAAACTAAATCCATGCAATCAACTATTGGATCATAAAAATCTCCAACCACTACCTTTTCTTGTTGTGAAAAATAGATGAATTGTCTCGAAATATCCTCATCTTTCACTAATCCATTTTTGATGCAAACATCTCCCTTTCGAAAATCTAAAATTGAAATGGGAAAAGGCTGCAAATTGTCTACATGTCTCTTGAGATCTTGAATTGAAATATGCTCTTGACAAAAAGTTTTAATTCCCCTTTCAAGTTCCGTGTTATAACAATCATATACTAGTTTTTTGTTATAATGTTTGATTCATGCTGATATAAAATGTTTCTTCTTGAAACCAAGTTGTAATTTGGAGCCAAAACTACCATAAGAGGGATCTGATTCTTCATGGACAATGGATCCAATGTCCTCATGAAACTGTTGGTCAAATTTTTTTTGTGTTAAATTTGCAACCTTGATAACATTGTTATCCTCTTTCTCGAATAAATACATCTCATAAAAACTAAATACATCATAACTATTAGAAGCAGTAAGATGTCCTAGAAACTATTGACACTCATCAATTTTATCATCATAAGCAAACAAATATTTCTTATCATTTATATGAGCAACAAGGTGTTTTGGAATAAAAATTTATTCTTCCACGAATTAAGAATTACCTTGTCCAAAATCATCTTCTTGAAAATATCCAAGAAAATTTAAAGCATAATCATCATTTTGTACATAACTAGAAAAAAATTCTATTGAACAAGGAGAATCACCTTACTGATATAACTTCCCTAAATCTTGGATAGTAGAAAAATATGACTCGGTAGATTTAAGATCTGGAGGAAAATTAAAATCCGAAAATGATGAATCACAATACTGAAAAGAATGTAAACCAAAATATGATCTTTGATGTTCATATTCTTCCTCCTGATTTTGATCTCGAAGTCCGTCACAAGCTTGGAAATTCTCCTCAATCTCTCTAACATCGACAAATAATCGCCCTAGTGATGAGGATCTCCTTTTACTGAGATAAAAAAACAAGATCAGGGTGTTGATATTTTATATAATACAACATGGCAGCATTTTTGGAAGGTTGAATATCCTTAGGCATACTGTAATAAAAAATATGAAACCTCATGTTGAGTGTGGTAAGAGCTTCGTCCTCCTTCCTCTTTAAAGAATTTAATTCAATCAAGTATTGATCAAAAGATTTTCCTTCACCCCAATATTTAAAAAATGAAACATGAAAATCCATCCATGAACCAATGGAAAAATATTCCAAATTTCTAAACCATAATGTTGCATCTCCAAATAAATATTTGCATAATATCCTCATAATTACATCCTCATGCATAATTTGAAAATTATCAATGAAATTTTCAAAATATTCCAAGTGCTTTTCAGCTGCAACACAGTCTTCTCCATTGAACATAGGAAGGTAATCAATAAAATAGGGAGGATATGCATGAAGGATAAGTGGCAACTTCAGGGGTTTGTAATAATTCTTGATCCTGCACTGAATTTCAGTAAGTTGATTACAAGGTGGAACAATGATTTCAATAAGTGGTGAATCAGATTTATTATTCATGGGCTTACATGATTGGTCATGATCTAGAAAAGTTTGGATATGACCAACATTATTGCTAATTGGTTCAAATGAAGGAATGAGATTAAGATCACTAATGAAAGAAGGCATATCTTCTCTTCTCAAGGATGGATTTACCATTGTAGGCTTATAATCATCTGAGTAAACAAAGCATAAGATAATTATTTTCACATGTAAAGGAAAATACATGAATGAACTGATGAAGAAAAATATGAGCTCTTTGAAAAAATTGATGGCTTGATACTTGGTATTTCTCTTCCACCTTTTCATTTTTCGTCAGTTGGGCTCATCCTCCAATGGAGGCTCTTGATTGTGGAGTCGCCAAATGAATGGATTGCAGTCACAATTTGTATCTAACCCTTGTTCACCATCAAGAGATATAATTGATCGGTGTCGTTCTCCCATGGAAATATTGTTTCTTTACTCTATTCCCTGGAAACAACGCCAGAAGATGTTGATCCTAAGGTCTACACCTGACCACTAAAGGGAATATCTAGGCCACCTCAAGTGTTGGAATGGTTGGTTTTTATTAATTAAGTTTGTTGGTCAGCTGATATATAGGTTTCCAAGGACAGGGATCTAGTTGATGTGTTCAACAATATCACTATAAGGTTTCCCTTAGCTAGTGGCATGCATTTTGGTGAGCAGATAAAGATATGAATGATAAAACCAATGAAATACAGACAAGCATAAAATTTGTTCCTTGATGTATGAAATTTCAGACTTGAAATCATATTTCAAATCCAAAACATGTACCTAGACACAAATCACCCAAACAAGTTGTATTACAATAAAATATTCAGTGAAACAGTAGTTGAAACATGGTGCATGACAATAAACAGTTCATTGAGACAACAGTTGAAAGGAAAATAAATAATACTTTACATACATTTCAATTTGCATCTAGATAAAATAACAAGACACGCAAGATTTGAGAAGAAAACATAGTTTGTCACCAAAAATTATATTCACCGGGTGGGAAACTTAACAGTTTTATATTTTAAGGTCCATCCAAACTCCTGATGCTTGATCTCTCAAAAAAATGAACCCTTATTACATTAAAAAATATCTCTATTTATCTATATCCCAAGAGGGTTCAGCCACCTATCTAGGATCTAACTCTAAAGTTCCCTTAGTTGGTGGCATGCATTTTGGTGAGAAGATAAAGATATGAAGAATAAAACCAATGAAATACAGACAATCATACAATTTTTTACTTGTTTTATGAAATTTCAGACTTGAAATAATATTTCACATCCAAAACATGTACATGGACACAAATCATCCAAACAGGTTGTATTACAATAAACTATTCACTAAAATAGTAGTTGAAACATGTTGCATGACAATAAAAATTTCATTGAGACAATAGCTGAAAGGAAATGAAATAATACTTTGCATACATTTCAATTTGCATCTAGATAAAATAACAAGACACACAATATTTGAGAAGAAAACACAGTCTATTATCAAAAATTATATTCACCAGGTGGGAAAATTAACAGTTTTATGCTTTAAGGTCCATCCAAACTCCTGATGTTTGATCTCTCAAAAAATGGAACCCTTGTTGCATTCAAAAATATCTCTATTTATCTATATCCCAAGAGGGTTCGACCACCTATCTAGGATCTAACTCCAAAGTTCAACTTTACATCATAACTAGATCCTCTAGATACAACTTGACTACCACTCCCTAATTAGAATGTGTAAGTATTTCTTCAAACTGAGTGGAGTTGGTTTGATGTATCATTTCATACTCCTCATCAATTTGAACTTAACAAAAAACATTGTTTTTATCAAAAAATATCAACTTATTACAAGTGGTAGCAATACCTATAACTAAACCAAAACAAATCTCTATTAGTGCAACTATAACTAATGTTGATAACTGAAGTAGAAAATCTCCACAACAAAAGTATTCAAAAGTTGTGACTAGAATTTGACTGTGAATGGATTCCCACATACACTAAAAAATGGAGACCAATATTTAACACTAGAACAAAACTCACCCAGAATTTGGTGAATTTATGGGGAAAATGGCCTCAAAGATCTCTTTGTTTCTCCCGAACCTTGATAACTATGTAAAAAATGAGATAGGTTTCTTTGAATGGGCTTGTTCCCAACAAAAAAATATTTCTTTTTTCAAAAATTCACCTCCATACATTTAGAAGGTGTGTCGAAAGACAATGACTAAACATGGAAAAATAGAGCATTTGGAGAATCTCTGGGGAAAATGACCTCAAATATCTCTTCGATTCTCCCGAACCATGATACATGTGTAAAACATGAGAGAGGTTTTTGCAAATGGGCCCATTCCCAACAAAAAAATCTTTTGGTTTTCAAAAATTCACCTCCATTTGTTTAGAGGGTGTGCCAAAAGACAATGACTAAAACATGGAAAAATAGAGCATTTGACGAATTTCTATAAAAAATGGCCTCAAATATCTCTTTGATTCTCCCGAACTATGATACCTGTGTAAAAAATGAGAGAGGTTTTTGTGAATGTGATCGTTTCCAACAAAATTCTATTTTGGTTTTCAAAATTTCACCTCTAGCTGTCCAGAATGTGTGTCGAAAGACAATGACTAAAATTAGGGAAAAGAAAGTTTTACAGAAAATTTGGGCAACACCTTTCGATTTTTCTTCTGTAGCATTTGATACTTTCTTTGTAATTAGTGTGTTGCATTTCAAGATCCTATTTTTGTTTCTTTAGAATATAAATTTTCTGCTTCATGTCACCATTTGTTTTTTAGAGCTTGCACCTGGTGGTTGTCATCCATCTCCCTGTCAGCTTCAACCTTTGTCTTGATCAATGTCTTTACCTTGCTTCCATCCTCGAGCCCCTGTTCTTCCTCTTTAACAGGTTTGTTGAGGTCAATGGAAATCTTGGATTTCATTGGCCTCATTTCATATCTAGGTGTTTTCTCAAGTTTTCTATCAATTGCCTTTCTCATAGATTCTGGCACCATCAATGTTTTTCCTTTGATCTCTAGTTTGACATCATTAGGAACCTCCTCAAGGGTCATTTTTTCATCTAGAGTTATGTCATTAGAATCTTGCTCAGGGTATGGACCAAATTCCATCACATTTTGTTTTGATTCTGGATCTCCATGGCACTATGTTTTTACAATAGCATATTTTACACCAGTCTCCCCTTTACTGTATTTCTACTCCATTTCAATGTAGATGACCTCAATTTCCTTCGAGGAATTTCCTCTTTTTCTAGAGTAATGGATCTCACTTTATCTGATCGGGTTCTTATTTTTGCAAGTAAGGTCTTCTCTTTAGCTCATTGGGTGGCTTTGGATGAACTCCCAGGTTCAATGGAAACCCTAGTTGACTCTATTGATAATAGTGATCGAGGATATACGTTGCTCAGGGTTTAATTACCAGCTGTAATAATAACCACACACATCCCTACAATAATAATAACTCGAGGCACAAACATACATGGTAATAGCACGAAATTTGTAATGATGGCTGAACTAGTGGAAATGCACACGATCTCGAGTGAACAAGGAGATGAAAACATATGTGAGGTTCCAACACACCGTTATTCAAACTTTTAAATATTTTTTGAACGTTAAAACTCATAAAACAACGCATTTTCTATTGTTTGCAAGAATATGGGCATTCTTTCAATCAATGTATTTTTGCATCAAAAGGCCTAAGTTAACTTGTTTGCAACCCAATAGTGACATAACCATGGTGATGTGTCTTATTCAATTCAAATAATGAATTGTATTAACCTTATAAAGAGCAAGGAAATGATGAAAAACAAATAGGAAGATAAAAAAAAATTAAAATGACTCAACACAGTGTTGAAGAGAAACTAAGTAAAAAATTAGGTTGATAGATGGATGGTCCGATGGAGAAATAGAAGGAAGAGGTGCAGACCTAGGATTTAACACCATCCATTTCCATGAGTTTCATTTTATGATTGATTATATGTCTATTTATGTTCATGATCATTACGTTCTTGACTTATATTTGTTGTTTTGCATATTCAAGCACAGGGGGAGATACTTTGATGGGATGATCAACTAGTTGCACTGGTCGTATGAATTCACCTAACATCATCTATCTCCTGATATTCAAGGCCCCAAGTAAGTAGGTAGGTCATCTTTCTTTCCTTTAATTTTCATCTTGATTTCTTATATTAGTTTAGATTCATTTCATATTTCATTTTTCTCTACTTGCATATTGATTTCGTGCTTAGTTTAGATTTTTTTTTTAAGTGATAAAATTTTCTTTTTTATATTAGTTTCCATTTGGATTTTGATGTATATGGATGAAGGGTGATAGAACCACCCTAGATTTTATGATTTCTTATTTCAGTGTAGGCAGAGGTCTACCAGGAGATGTTTTGGTTCTCATGCACTCTATGGAAAGCACATGTCCCCAAGTAGGAGTTATATGTTATCCCCATTTTGTGGGATAACTAAGGAGACGATGTCTTGTGACCCTCATGTTGTAGATATGGAGTGTTGAGAGACTACAGGACTAGAAATATCCTCTTGCACATAAGGAATCCCACTATATCACCACATTATGATCCATTGTCAGCACATCCACCACACCAGCCAGCTTCTAGAAGGGAGATGGGTTTTTCTCCATGCGGTACAATTCAGGTATTGTGGCAGGTAATCACCCTAATAATTGAGGCATTTAAACATGATGTATTTAAGATTATTTTAATTATAGATTGTTTGCTTGGACATTATGCTTTTGATCATGTTTCTCCTTGGTGAGTGTCATAGATTTCCTAGTAAGTGGCCAACCTTTGGGGGTGGTTTGTGAATGGGTGTCCCTTAAGGAGTTTTCATACCATTCCCAACCATACTTACCACTTTTCACTCATTATTTTCCCATCATATCTCCCTCTTCTAGGCACTTTGACTTTAGTGACCCAAGAAGAGCATGTAACTCATTTCATGGGAAGAAGGGGTTGAAGGCCTAGAGGGATTGATGTTAGATAAAATGATAAAATACTAAATATAGACCTTCCAGATGCTTCGCCCAGGGTTCCCTGGGAAATAAATGAAACTCTTCTATGTAATAAATGGGGGACCTACAAAAATAAGTGATAGTGAATGCTCAAGGGGTTAATTGGAGGATGGGAGGTCTTATCACAAGCCAACCTATCATGATCATGGGTATTTAGTGGTATGACATTACCATCAACTAGTCACCAAACCATGGTAGTGGTTCTAAGTTACACAACTGAGAGAATGGGGGACTCATCATGAGACAACCTTCTCATTTCCACGAAGTATTTGTGAATGAAATTGTAGTTATCAGGACACCAAGCCAAGACAGTGGCCTTCAACTTGTTCCTTAAAACAAAAAAGAAATATAAAGAGAAAGGAAGAGCTAAGAAGAAATAACGGCAATAAGATGGGCTTGGAAAAAGTGCATCACAAATGAAGGTGCCACACACCCTCTACAAAGGCACCCATAAATGAGATAATACAAGCCCTTGTATTTCATGAAAATCATTGACCTATGAAGTCTAAATCCCTTTCCACATCATCATCCATTACATAACCTTGAAAGGCCATCCTTGGGAGCATCCCCTACTTGAGGGTTTTGGTCTACCCAATAGGACTTTTATGACACCCCTCCCATACTTAAACTTGGTCAATTGTATACGGTCTTTGAGCATGTGTTTAATTTGATGAGGTAGTTTTTGTTAGAAAAAAAGGACCGTGGAGCAATAAAATAAAACAAATGTGGAAATAAAACATAGAAGATACACAATACAAGAGAGACACAGATTTACGTGGTTCACCTAGTGTGGGCTACGTCCACCAGAGAAATTGTCAGGTCCTTTATTTATTATTATCCAGTAAAATGAAGGGATACAACCTACAGCAAAACCCACTGTAACTTCCTCTTCTTTCTTTCACAGCCTCCTCTCTCAGAATACAATACTTGCCAACCTACATAGCCGCAATACATTTCCCTCATAAAAGAGGGTTGCCTTCTAGGGAAAAAAACCCTAACATAATCTCTATCGTTAAATTTGTGACCTTATAATGAACAGTCCATATTTACAATGAAATTACAATATACTTTTACAAGGAAATTTTTTCTTCGGGGGCTTCGCCCCCAAACCCCTGCTGGGGGCCTGCTTGCCCCCAGTCGGGGGGATAGCCCCCCCGGACCCCACAAAGGGGGTACCCCCCTTATGCACTCCCCCGCATGGAAGAGTGTACATACTTCTGGGGTGTAAATACTTCATGGGGTAAAAACATGGCTGAAAGTAAAAGACCTCTAAATCAGGAAGATAATCAGGCTCCACAACCAACAATCTCCCACTTGGAGATTGATCTCAACAACTCCACCGTTGTTGTATATGTTGGACTCTGAACCTTCTTGGACCTGGAAAATTTCTCATCTTCATATTCATTCTTGAAGACCAACTGAAACTGAGCAAGAACTCATTTTCTCCTTGGTTACTCCCTTTGTTAACATGTCTAGAGGATTCTGGCTAGTGTGTATCTTTTCCAGCTTCAATTGTCCATCTTCCAAGGCAAATCGTATGAAGTGGTACCTCAACTATATATGCTTAGTCTTTAAATGGAAGGCCGAGTTCTTTGCAAGGTGAATGGCACTCTGACTGTCATAGTACAACCTGTTGTTCTCCTGCTTCTTTCCCAATTCCTCCATAAACCTTTGTAACCAAATCATCTCTTTACTAGCCTCTGTAGCAGCAACATACTTTGCCTCTGT
>WSFP011495619.1:0-14362 GCA_009831015.1 Picea engelmannii
AGTATGTTATTTGATGTTGTAGAGGCCATTTAGAGCCTCCTTGATTATGTATTTATGTTCCGATCTCTAGATATGTATTGCACTTGGTGTCGTTTTGATATATTCATGAGCATACTTTGGATATGTTGTCTCTAATTGTCTCTTATGTTTTGGAAACATGATTTAAAATCTTAAAAATATATTTTTTTCGTTAAAATTTAAATATTTTATGTATTTTTTAAAAAACCGGTTCGACCAGTTCATTACCGGTTCCGGTTCCGGTTCAGGTTGGACCCTCGACCGGTTCCGGTGCCGGTTTCGATTTTTAAAACTATGGTATTTGGAGCTCTGCTTAGTGGGAGGTCACCCCACCTTAAGAAGCAAGTGAAGGTTGTATTCTTCTTCGCATCATCAATATACAAGGGTATCTTGATTCTTTACAGATTTTATCTTATCATCTCTTGTTTCTTGTTAATCTGCAATTATATTCTCCATGTAGCTAGTCATGTCTCAATTTTCAAGGTTAAGGAACACTACAAATTAAATCCCTACTGGCCTGAGTTTAATTGATCTACTGGAGCTTCCATCTACCTATCACCTATAATAGACTTCTTTTAAATTTTAAATATTTAAAAGTTTAGACCTAGGGATATATTTATGTTTTTAATAATTATTTAGTCAATAATAAATTTATAATTCATAAAATTATTATTACTTCCCTTTGCACCTTGAGCTTCAATTTGTGTCTATGTGCCCTGCTTCAATTCTACCTCCTGTGTACCACAATACCTGGCCACATTAATGTGCCCACAGTGCTTTAATGATTAATCCTCACCATGAATCCTCAAATGCCTTGGTGTGAGACTCTAACTCTTCCAGATGCCAACAATGTACTTGGCTCTCATACCATGTAAAGATTTCACATACACTTTGGAAGAAACGTTGCAGAGAGAGGAGAGAGACATGATATTATTCAATGTAATAATATGATATACAAAATTGTCTTGTTAGAGAGACGTAGGTTAGTGGCAACCAGCATTATGTAACTAAAAAGGAAATGTGACTTAACTAATATCTTAAGTCACTTTATTTAATACCTAAAACAAAAGTACTATTCTAGGTCAATAGTGTTTGAATTTGGCACTTTTTGTAATGATGCTGTTGTATGTTGTTCAGGAGACATCCTGCCCTTTTATAGAAAAGTGAGTGACATTAAACATGCATCATATGAATCCACCAGTTATAACTGAGCAAATGTAGAACTGTCCTCTAGCACATGTCAAGCTAGCATATGCAAGGGTGAACAAATTTACAGGAAAGCTACTCAGATTTGATTATTCTACTTATTTTCATGTGAAAAGGTACTAAGGAGATTATTCTTCACATACTTTTTGATAAATTTTCTGTCTACAACTATTTCATAAAGACCCCAAGTGGTACAATTTGGTTGTAATGATCTATCCAAAGCGGCATGTTTTCCTAGGAACAATTAAGATGCTCTTAAGGAAAGCAATGTATCCTGACAACTATTATGATACTCCAAAAACTGAGGACTTGTGTGCCAAAGTTCAGACCTTTTACTACTTCACAGAGAGAATAAATTACTCCGTGGGCAATTTTCTGTGATTTTAGGTGCATACAATCACCTAGAAGCTTATGATGCCCTAAAAATTGTGACAAGTATTTTAACAGCCTTCCTTGGTATCGGCAATTTACCCATACAAGGAACTACTCTGCACCCTTCTCGTCATTCAATGTAAACAACAAGGCTGACGTCCATATTCTATGATATTTCTATCCTAATTCCTGTATAAGAGCTGAGCTTGCCCAGTTCAAATTGAAATCTTAAATTTGTTATCGTGTGACATGAGGGGTTTGGACCTCATGACCGACACAAAGTTCGTAGGCAAGCTCTTCATGGTTAGTTTGGAATGTTGTTCATGCACTTATCTGGTGCTTGTATGACGAATAGTAGTAATTTCCACAAAGAGAATTCTACACTTTCTTTATCTCTGATTCGGGGCTGAATTCCTGAGCCTAAATAATGAACATGATCTTGAACATATGAAGCTGCATGCTTATTTGGCACCCACATTCTCTCTTTGGCTTCGGAGGTCCACACCATAGTCGCAGCATTACGCCAAATCAGGTCTTTCATACAGAATTTCGACAAGGAATTCGATTAGGCCAAATTTTCCCTAAATACGGATTGGATTCTTACGGAAACCCTATCGCTTCAAAAACATCATTCCGACTAAAAATGCACATTTCTCCTTCAAAACTGCAAATACAAACTGTCATAGGCGTTTGCAAATACAAACAGCAGTAGAATACATTCGGCACTATACTGAAAGAAGTATCATTTTTGAGAAGACACAAGATTTTCTAAAATTTTGAATAATTTGGAAAAATATTCATATTACTGTGACTTTTTTTTCAACTAATATTTTTCTAATATGTTTTTTTCTGAATTGTACTGAATCCAAATTCGAATTTGGATATCTCCGATATGGTAATTATGGTCCACACTGGCCACTTATAAATTTTCGATCCTCATGGTCTAGCCGCTTACATACTCTATCCTTTGACAACCTCACATGAAACCACAATTTGTAGCCAAAGACAGTAGACCTTGGATCACGCTGAGAATAAGCATCATGGCGGTTACTTTCATTGTATCCAGTGCAATTGATGTTATGGATTGTGCTCTTGCAGGAATTATTTACAGCAATAGCATGGACAAGTTGAAGAGATCAAATTTCACCACTCTATGCTCTTGGAGATCCTGGTTAGATGCATTTTCTGGTATATCATGACTAACAAACCAGCTGCAGTCTGTTCCGGTGACTGTTACGCAGCCTGTAAGCGATCGCTACGAAGAGAATGGCCCATAAGAATCATATTGAAAGTTCAATTAACCAAAAAAAAAAGACTCGCCCTAAAATGTGTGTCAAAACCCTTATATATGCGTTGTCCGATTGCAAAAAAAACATGGCGTAGATTCCTGCAATAACAAGGACTGTCCAGAACCATTTTCATTCAATGCCTGTGGCTTGGTCTGGGTCTTGTTTTGAATGAATTTTACCGGTGAAGCGAAGGTTAGAATCTCATCGTGCAAAGCCTGCAGGCTAATTGTGTAGAGGCCATTACAATGACTAAATAATTTACTGAATTTGAACTGTAGAAACTTACTCTTTCGCAACTTCGAGTGCGCTGTCCACAATCCTCTGCATCGCGCCACTCTCAAACAGAATTTCGTTTGATTGTCGATTGCCAGCGGAATACCAATAAGTGTTGAATGTAAAGATGAAAGCGGAATACCAATAAGTGTTGAATGTAAAGATGAAAGGTCCTTTTTGGGTTTTCTTTCAAATAAATGAATTTGCGAAAACAGATTGTACAGGTGGAGTGGGTAGGAATTTTATATAAGAGCAAGCAACCTACTCTTGGTTATCCAACCGACAGACCAGCAAATATTTTGTAATTTGAACCGCTGACTCGGCTGAACACATAACTCCCGACAAAATGGAGGGGCCTGCTGCACCGACCAAATCCATATAATGGGCAAGGCTTTATGGTCATCATAATGGCCATGGCCCCCGTCTCTACGACTAGTTGTAAAGAAGAAGATAATGCTAGATATTGTTCACCGCCCTTCACCTCAACATGTCTACAGGAAAAAAATTTAAAAAATCAAAATAAATATTTTTCCCAAATCATTTCTATAATTGATGTCTCAAATCTATTCTTATCTATGTTTAATATCTCTTGAACGAAGTATTTACTAACTTTGTCTCTTCCAAAAAAAATATTTAACGCCATTTAATCCTTTAAAGATAAGGTAAGGAATAATATCTACTAACTTTGTCTTTTCCAAAAAAATTATTTAACGCCATTTAACCTCTTTAAAAGATAAGAGATAAGGTAAGGAATAATATTTCCTTTGTGTGTTCAAAATTATTTAACGCCATTTAACCTCTTTAAAAGATAAGAGATAAGGTAAGGAATAATATTTCCTTTGTGTGTTCCTAACGTAATGAAAGAAGGCTTCCCTTTTGAAAAAGGTTATTTCTTTATTTTTGGGTTTTAATCTTTGTGGGGAAGAGTGAGTGTTGTCATTTATTGAGAAACATTTCTAAGATCTCCCTAAGGTCATATTCAATCAAGGGAAGACAATTTTTAATCCATTATATGAGCGACAAATGTATAGGATAAGAAGTAAATTTCATGATAGGAGTACAATTTATGATTGTTTTCTTTTGGTTGTGGATGACCATAAGAAGCTTGTATCTGGGTCACTTAATGGGAGTTTGGCTCAGAGTCAATATTTTTCAATGATCATTCACAACTATCAGACGACCACCCAAGTTGACAGCATTTTGTTACACTAGAATATACATAGGGTTAGTATTTGTTGAGAATGTTGCTATACTTGTGGTTGTGGGGGATTTTCGGAATCCCATTGCTCATGTTGTTTTTATAAATCATGGTCCATCCTCAACCATTGTGCATGCAACAAAAATCAACATATGTGTCTCTTGATGATACCAAGTTGGTCATTGCACAAGCTACAGATGGATCCTCTCATGCACAAGCTACAGATGGATCCTCTCATGCACAACCTATCCCTTGAAGTGTTGAATCGTGTAATGTTAAGATCCAGCCTCGAAAGGCCAATGGGGGTGTAGATCCTTTTGCAAACCCAAAGTTGGCACACTTAGAGTTGCCTCCAAATATACTTCTAAGAATGTAGTCAAGCCTCGAACCAACAACCAAGGTGCATCTCAAGTGAACTCGTAGAATCTTGATGGAATTTTAATTTTTGTATGAACCACAATAAGGAGTGTGAATGGGGTCATTGGAATCTCTAACATAGGAGAGGTAATCTCTTTTTTCTTTGAAAAATACCTAATGACAGGGCCTTTAACAAATGGTTTATTATGTACTCGGAGACTTAAGGGTTTTCCTTAAACTTGTATCAGGGCCTCAAGTCCAAGTATCTTTGCCTTCTTTGTAACTTGCATGTGGTTGCATGGGATGTATTATAGTATGGCACTTTGAACATTGCAAGCTCATTGGCATATTAGCAGTCATGGTAATTTGACTTTAATCTTCATGACATCGCAAGCACATTACCCACTTTGAATTGAGTTTTTGGGGCTTCAAACTAATTTGCAACCATTATGGATTTGTTTGCTCATCATTATGGTAAAGTGTTGATTTTGGATGGTCGTTGCAACTCCTTCTAGGCCAACCTACATGTCTTTGGAGGTAGATCTAAATTGGAAGCTCCCCCCATTCATCTCAGTATTCACCATTTATGGAGTTTGTCAACAAAAGGTTTGATGTCTAAATTTGCCCAATGCTTACTTTGCTTGAGATGCCCAAGGTCACCTCGTTTGTGATTTCCCTCCTTAGAATCCCAAACCAAAGTAACCTAAAGAGAAACATGCTTCTAAGGCATACTTAAGTATCATTCCCTCATATCACTTCACTCAACCTTATATTCTAGCTTAGGTTGCCAGTTAGGAGTATCTTTTTCCAAAGGAGACATGTCCATCTTCTTCAAAGGTTTATAGCACAAAGTAACCTTCCTCCCATTATTTTGTAATTGCTCACTTGTAGAGTATTGTTTCAAGGGTCGTGGAAGTTAATAAAGGGTGGAATATTAAGACCAGTAAAACGAAGGAACCTAGGTCACCTCGTTGGGCAGATTAGCAGCTTCGAGACACCAGTGCTTCTTTACATCCTAAATCTTATAAGGATGCAACTATGAGATCTTTAAAGTTACATTTGTACACCTTGGGTGATTATGTGTCAAGTAACAATGACAATAGCTTAAGTATGGGACTAATCCCTAAATGAAGTGTTCTCTCATATCTTAGAATGTCAAAAGGGTGACTATCCCACACTATAAGTTATTTGTTGTGAATATTTGCAGAAGACCAAACCCAATGTGGTTTTTCTTTGAGAGATCAAGTCTGTTGATTTTGAGTTGAGATGTTGGATGAGTTACTATTGGGAGGGCCCATGTTGGGCTTCAACACACAGTCAACGAAGTTCTAGTGTGGTTCTGACAATCTCATGTTTTTTACAGAGTTTTATTGTTGAGTATGCACAAACATATCCAATTAATGTGTGTGGGTAGTGGTTTTTTGTAGGACAAGCTCTGAGGATCAATATATACTTCTAACTCTAGCTTCGACAAATGTACAAGTTGGAACTAGATTGACTCGTCATATCTTAATGTAGAATGGGTCATCAATGGTGACTTTAACATGGTGGAGTGGACAGGGGACAAGAATGGTGGTGTTGGCAATGTCATCTCTTCAGTAGAAAAACAACCATGGACCCAATGTAAGGCTACTTCATAGGTGTCTAACCCTCATTATAAGAGGCGGAGCATGGATTATGGGGGGTGGTACACCTAGTGCAACTTTAGGTGGGGTGTAGATAGGGTGCATGCAAGGTTGGATAGATTTTATGGACCTTGTTACACATTATTTTCGTCACACCCGTCATCACTAATGATATGTGTATTGTCTACTTCTTTGTTCCTTGAAGGCTATTGAAGAAATAAGACTTTCCCCTGGGAAATGGAATCATCTTTTCCTTATTGAAAACCCTACCAAAGAAGATCGTCGCACCTTGCCAGTGTTAAGGGTGCGACGATCCCCAATCATCGCATGTTGCACCACAGTGGCTTGCGACGTCATCGCAGGTTACTAATGTTTAAGGTGCAACGATGCTCAAACAAAGGAAAAAGGTGAATTTCTCAAAGATTCTAGAATGGAATCTTCGAAAGGATGAGGTGCCCTCTGATCGGTTTGGATCTCACTCGCTTCTCTGATTTAGTGGGATCATCCTAATCTCTTCATCCATCCCTCTTCACTCTATATAAGGAGGGATCTCTCATGGGAAAAGTTAGGTTGGCTTATGCATGAAGAATCATGCTGAAGATTGTACTTGTGATAGATTTGCTTTAGCTTTCCATGTCATGTTGTGAATACTCTTCATCAAAAGCATTGGAGCAAAGGTGTGTGTGTTGAGGCAAAGGGCCATTGGAAGGGACCTTGAAACATCAAGGCATAGGTTGTATTCTCCACTTTCATCAATATAATGCAGTAATCATTTCTTCCCTATAAAAGTGTCTCCATTTTTATTTCATAACTCCTTGATCTTATGCATAGGTTTCATTGGAATATATATATTGTTGCTCTTTCTTTGTTGGTTTGTACTTCTTAACAGGTTTAACATTCTGCAAACCTAAGGATGGAGTAAGGACAACACTAGCAAGGATCAAACGACGTTTAAACACTATGTCATTTATCCCTCATTGAACTTACATTACAATGAAATCTAAGGAGAAGCTTGTATTATGTTATGTTTTGTTCTAATTTCTTGTTGAAGTTAGGGAGATTAGTTTGTGTCAACACTTACCGATTTGTCTAGTGACAAAATTGGCGACCATACTGGGGATCATCCTCTTTTGTTCTTTGCTTAGTTTCCTTTTGGCTTGCCTTCTTTTGTTGTTTTTTATTCTTTGAGTCACTGCGTGATCCAAGTTGACTCCCAGATCCTGAAGGTTCATTGAAAAACCCTGTCCTCTTTTCATTTTTTTCTCAAGTTTTAGTCATCTT
This sequence comes from Picea engelmannii, assembly GCA_009831015.1. Taxonomy (NCBI): domain Eukaryota; kingdom Viridiplantae; phylum Streptophyta; class Pinopsida; order Pinales; family Pinaceae; genus Picea; species Picea engelmannii. The sequence goes on from WSFP011495619.1 coordinate 7,620, forward strand.
CTCACCCTACTATGAGAACCAGTGCGACGTCGTCGCACTGTGTCCTTCTACTGCTTGTGACGATTTCTAAAGAATTTTTTGAGTGACAATCTTTCTCTTTGCCCAGATCTTAGATATAGTTTTGGGGTGAATTTTTGGGTTTGATTATGGTATGTTTACAGTATGTTTGACAGCTTTAAATCTGCTTTTGGCCATTCCTTGCTTTGTTTTAGCATGTTTTCTTTTGAAAGATTTGATCTCTTGCTTTGAGTGTCTTTCAGTTACAAAGCATTGTTTTTCTTTAGAATTATTTAGTGGAAGAACTTATTTTTCTTTTATTGAATAGTTTGTGTTAAAATAGAAAATTGATTTAGTTTGTTTTGTTTTTAAAGAGATTTGTTATTGCTTTTAGCTATCTTTGAAACAAAAAAAAATGATTTCTTGCTTTACATTAGATCGGGGGCATCTTTGCATTTGAAGTAGCGAAATTGCATGGTTTTTGGCATTTTTGGTCTTGAATTCTTAAATTTTTTTATTGGTGTATAGTCTCTTTGACTCATTTCTTGAAGATCTTGATATCGACGAGTTTAATAAAATCTTGGGATATTGTGCATCTCGAAATGATAAACATTTTCTCCTTCTCGTAATATAGCTTTCATTGAAGTGAAATATTTGCATTCTCATTTCTTTGCATTGTTTAGAGTCAGTCAAAACATCATTTAGTCCATGCCATTTTCCTCTTGAGTAAACAACAACCTTAAAATAAAGTGCTTATAAAAATTGATTAAACATTTTTATATTTTCCGGTAGCAAACCTACATTAGCTTAGGGTGTAGGGCTTTGGAATAGGTGTGAAAGATAACTTTCCAAAGCTATAAACAAACATAGAATCTTGTGCTAGAGAGTGGTAAATCCACTTATGACATTTTGTCCTGGGAAGCCTTTCTAACACAAGGGTCAATCATGAGGTCGCCTTGAGACTAGCAGAGTGATTAACCTTGTTTTGTTGGTCTTGGTGTAGTGGTTGCGCATATTATTGGGGGTCACTTGAGAAAACAACCCTATGCGGGTCTTCTCAAGCTGATTCCAGGCCCAATTACTCTGCCCTTACGCGTGTATCAAACTGTTGATTGTTTCCCCAGGCATCATTGTTGTATTTGGTAACCTTAGTAACCTTTCTCTTTAAGGTAATACACGAGGTGGCGGTGAAGGGGAAGTCTTTGTTGTACCTGGAGTCGACATTGGTCAAACTCACTCGTGCTCCTTGGAGGGTAAATCCACGTTTATTGTGTGGAATATTACACCAAGGTGTAAGTCCATTAAGCAGATCGTCAACATAACTTTTCCACCTGCTCTATCTCAACCCCTTCTTACATTATTCTCGTGACATTGGATTTCATCACGAACTAGTGCATTCATTGTGATAAGGTTTTGTTTGTTTGCTTGCTTCCTAGATTTTTAGCGTGTGTTGTTTATTTTCCCTAGTAAACTCTAGGTTGGATCTGTGTTTAATGGCGTCAGTTCCTGGACTGACCAATGAAGCAACCTCTACTCCGGGGGAACCTTTTGTTTTTCCTTCTTACGGAAACGTTGGTCCTCCGTACATCGCTACTTTGAGCCTCCCAGGTCTCACAATTGGATTACCGGTATGATTGTTTTCCACTCAGGTAATCCTGAATGCAGCAAGTGCTTTGGTTGTAAGCACTTCCCCCCAAGAACATCAACCTCATGTTGATCCTTCACCTTCTTCACCAGTCAGATCTTCTTCTCCTTCTTCACTTGCAAGGTCTTCTTCTGTTTAATCTTCTTCGTCGAGTGAAATCTATGAAGCTAGTAACCTGGTGGATAAGAAGAATAAGAAAAGGAAGATTAAGAAGAAGAAAAATAACCAAGGGGCCAAAACCACTGCTAGACATGTTGGAAAACAACCAATTACTGATAATCATGTTGAGAGTGTTGATGATGCCAAGATCATCCAAACAACCCGTTAGCCCAAGTACCCTTGCAAGCTTTGTAAGGGTAGCCATCTTCTTAAGTATTGCCCTGGTCTATCCAAGGTTGTAGAAGTATGGTCTACGTGCCCTCGCTAGCCCATGTCGTAAACCTCTGAACAACATGTTGATGCCCTCCTGTCAACTAGTCAGGATACCATTGGGAAGAAGAAAAGTAGAGTCAAGTTCTTGTGTATGTTATGCAGAGGGAGTCATCAAACTCACCTTTTCCCTCGTATGGACGAAGCCTCAAAATTACTGGAAGACATGATTGTTTCCTAGCCTCAACTTTCGACTACTTTCCACAACCTTACTCTCAACCCACCTATAGTTGATGGAATGCACAATTTGGTCCCTTCGTCAATCATTTTGGTTGATCAGATAGTCAATCTAGTCACGTCCTTAGTTGAACTAGTTGACAAAGTGGTCGATCTGATCCCATCCTCGGTCGATCCCACTCCCCTGTTAGAGAGTGAAACCCAAGCAATCGATCTATTTCCATCTGTCGACCCCATTCTCCCCTTGGAGAATGAAACTCAAGTAGTTGATTTGATCTCGTCATCGATCGATCCTACTCTTCTGCTAGAGAATAAGTCCGATACTACCCACATTTTTCTCATTGATACAAAATCTACCATGCTAGGGGGCATTCCTCCTTCTCCCGTGGAACCCCCTCCAAGTAATGAAGCTATCATTTTTTATTAGGGTGCACTAAATGGACCCTAACTTCCCTCTCACATTCCTTTCAAGATTACCATACAGGTTTGTGGTCAGGACGTTCCTGAGACGCTGATAAATGAAGGTACATTTGTTAGTATTTTGTCCTCTATTGCTTGGCAAGCTTTGGGTTTTCCTCAACTTGCATCGGTTACTCATAATCTGTCAGCTTTTAACAGAAGAACCAGTCACCCTTTAGGAGTCCTTCCTCAGTTTCCAGTAACTTTGGGAGGGAAAGTTGTCTTTATTGAAGTCATGGTAGTCCACGATCCCTTGGATTTCGATTTACTCCTCGGGAGAGATTATGTCTATGCCATGAAAGTTATCATGTCCACTCTTTTTCCAGTGATATATTTCCCTCGTGATGGAAGGATTGTGACTATTGATCAACTCTCCTTTGTTGGCCCTGACTTGATTATCAACCCAACAACCTCCCTGAACGGTTCTTATATGCAGACGATATCGCCCCCACCACAGGTCAATTACGTGGCATTGTCTCCCATGACTTCAGCAGCTGATGTAGATGAGCCTGTCACTGTAAGCTCAATCTCTTATGACTTGGATATGGTAGTTGACATGGTGATCTCTTCGATAGGGCTATTGGATCCTGACTTCCTTACCCTTATCACAGCCCTCGACATGGTGTCCTTCCAGAGTGTGTTTCTTCCATCGAGTTGAGATCTCTTAGAGGCCATGGCCAAGTTTTGTCCCTTGACATGGTGTCCTTCCAGAGCAATGTCCTCTTGGAAGTCATGATCAAGTAGATGAGTGTTTGAGCATGGTTTTCTGATTTCAAGCTTGTTAAAAAATGAAACTGACTACGAGGATAGTTTTGCGTCTTTGTGGCAACCTCGTTAAAAAATGAAACCAGTTACGAGGATAGTTTTGTGTCTTTGTGGCAACCTCGTTAAAAAATGAAATAGATCTTACGGGCATAATTCTTCTCCTATGTCAAGCTTGTTAAAAAATTCTTACCATGTCGGCCTTCCCTGAGTCAGTCCTGAATCACTTTATACTCTAATCTACTTCAAATCTGTTACATGTTTCATTTCATTGATGGGGGATACATTAAGGCCCTCCTATGACAAGTCTTTCACTGTCGACCTCGACTCATTATCCAGAAATCCAACTTATAAATCATTTAGTACCTTGGAGCTTGCATGCCTCAATGGCAAGTTTCCTCATTTTCAATAGTGGGTTCACATCATTGACTCCTGATTGGAAAAATCCATCGAGTGTTCGACTTCAACTCATTAATTCACATTCGTTGGATTGTACTAAAGTACCTTAGGGGTCATTGACATCAATGGTGATTTCCCTTGCACTTGTTAATGGTATTCATTAATGACCAGTAATCGAGTGGTTTCTACCATGTTCGACTTCAACACATGTAATCACATGGATAGATTCGTACTTCGAGACGATGGAAATGAAGACCTTGGATACTATCACATGGATCCAGGTTGCGATGGAGTATTCATAAGTCTGTTATGATACATAGATCCATCGTGTATTTCTCGTGGCTATGTCCAAATTTGAGTCTTTAAGCATAGATCCACAATGTATCTCTTGTGGCTATGTTGAATCATAATGACATGGATCCACAGTGTATGATTGGTGGCCATGATTCACTTGACACTTACTTGTAGTCTGAGTATGGGAATGCCTACCTCAATAAATGGTATGTTATTATGCAAATGCTTGTTTGTTGACAGATTTCTGGTTGATGTGCTCCTTGTTCTCGACACACACATTCTACAAAGTATTCCAGTTGTCATGCATTACAACTTCATACTTTGGGGGGCATTCTGCTACACATTATTTTCGTCACCCCCGTGATCATTGATGATATGTGTATTGCCTACTTCTCTGTTCCCTGAAGGCTATTGAAAAAATAAGACTTTCCCCTGGGAAATGGAATCATCTTTTCCTTATTGAAAACCCTACCAAAGAATATCGCCGCACCTTGCCAGTGTTAAGGGTGTGAAGATCCCTAATCATCGCATGTTGCACCACAATGGTCTGTGACGTCGTTGCAGGTTTCTAATGTTTAGGGTGCGACGATGCTCAAACAAAGGAAAAAGGTGAATTTCTCGAAGGTTCTAGAATGGAATCTTTGAAAGGATGAGGTGGCCTCTGATCAGTTTGGATCTCACTCACTTCTCTGATTTAGTGGGATCATCCTAATCTCTTCATCCATCCCTCTTCACTCTATATAAGGAGGGATCTCTCATGGGAAAAGTTAGGTTGGCTTATGCATGAAGAATCATGCTGAAGATTGTACTTGTGATAGCTTTGATTTAGCTTTCCAAGTCAGGTTGTGAATACTCTTCATCAAAATCATTGGAGCAAAGGTGTGTGTGTGTTGAGGCAAAGGGCCATTGGAAGGGACCTTGCAACATCAAGGCATAGGTTATATTCTCCACTTTCATCAATATAATGCAGTAATACATTTCTTCCCTATAAAAGTGTCTCCATTTTTATTGCATAACTCCTTGGTCTTATGCATAGGTTTCATTGGAATATATATATCATTGCTCTTTCTTTATTGGTTTGTGCTTCTTAACAGGTTTAACATCCCGCAAACCTAAGGATCAAACGACGTTTAAACGGTATGTCATTTATCCCTCATTGAACTTACATTACAATGAAATCTAGGGAGAAGCTTGTATTCTGTTATGTTTTGTTCTAATTTATTCTTAAAGTTAGGGAGATTAGTTTGTGTCAACACTTACCAATTTGTTCAGTAACAGACCTTGGGATGGACTTGTTTTCTTTGGGAAACTCCAATTAGGTGATGTTTTGATGGATATTATAGGTTCAGAACATTTTCCCATCCAAACCACCATTTCTCTAGGTTAGCAAGATGATTTCCCTACTTCATCTCTATTTAAGCTAAATATATTGCATCTTGAGTCTCATGACCTTAGAGTGTTAGTTCATTGAATTTGGAACCTTCCCCTCAGCCTTGTGAGGACAAAGGTTGGCTTATATGGTGGGATGTTGTTGTTTGCAAGACAATGAAATTTAAGGAGAAATGGGAAATATTGATTTCAAGGAAATGAAGGAAAGAGTTGAAGGAGGCACAACAACAATTGCTCAAGGTCTGCATATATTCTTGGAAGAGGATTTACATGACACTTCTCTTTAGGATGAGGTTGCACAGTGAGAGGTCGTTGTCCACACGAAAGAGGAGTATATTGCCAATAAGGTTGGAATTTTTAATTACCTTGAATGGATTGATGGAGGGGATATGGGCTCTAAATTCTATTTTGACTACTCGAAGTGAAAATCTTCTTATAATTGAGTTCTTGGGTTGCAGAGGGAAGATGGCTCCTTAGAAGAGAACAATAAGGATAAGGGAGATGTTTGGGTTACATTTTCAAAACATTTTCTCTCCATATCCATTTTCCAACATAATTATTGAATCTAGATTATTCCTGGGAAGTTTACCTTTAATAACAAGGACAAGCTAGAGGAGGGCCTTTCTACAAATAAACTATTTGATGTCATTTATCCTACGAAGAATGTTAAATCCCCTTACATTGATGGGTTGCATTGTCAGTTCTTAGAGGAAATATATGATACCAAAGGACATGATCATTGTTTTATGAATAATGAAACTCTCTCTTTGAACACTTTGACAACCTCTCACGATCAAGGGGTAATCAAACTACTTCCGAAAAATGCAATCGTAGTTATTATTGGGGCGTAGTGTAACATCCCCGGCCATACACAGACTGGGTAATGCTACCAACACAACCTTAACTTAGCCTTTAACTACTGGGCTATGCCACACATAGATACTTGCAGAAAAACATACACATCCATATAAACATAGAATGATTATTCTACATATATATGACATAATAATGCAGAAATAATAGTAAGCCTACACATGCAACATATACAACATACAAATGCAATACTCATCAATTACAACATATGTACCATTACACCGCATGTAAATGAACATAAGAGTGGTACTTATATTTTTTTAGAAGACCACCAACTGCATGCAGACCTTCCATGAACCTCCCAACCTTAGACCGTGTT
>WSFP011495620.1:0-14362 GCA_009831015.1 Picea engelmannii
TTTGAGATGTTTTGGCTTGTCTATCATATTGCATATGGTTGAGGTATGTTCCATGGTTGTCTCTTCTTGTTATTTGTTGCAAACATTCATATAAACACATCAGTAAACCCTAAGGCCGAAATCAAGAGGCCATTCAGCAAGTAGATCAGTAAAGTGTTTGACAAAATACCACAACCAGAAAAAGTTTTAAAAAGACACCCAAAACCGTGATGATCCTGGCATAATGGCTTGGGATCATTACAGTGGTATCAGAGCTTAGATTCCTGCCAGCCAGTGGGGATTAGCAAAGTTACAATGAATATGGATATTGTTAACAGGATTGAGGAGTGTGCGAAGGAATATGAAACCATCAATAATTTCAGGGGTCTATTAACATTCCAATGGTTCCTATCCTATAAAAATCCTAGTTGGAACAAAAAGAAGATTGCAAGTTGGGTCAAGGTAAGGTAGGAAATCGGAATGGTCAAAGAGACCTTTCGGAGGACCCCCACACCCATTAGAAACCCCACACCCAGTAGGAGCACGCAGCTTTGCTACAGTTGCAAGGTGCCTCGGGAACCAGATCATAGGTGTAGGGGTAAGGATCAGAAGCACACTATTGAGGCACACTATGACAGTGATGATGAGGTGTGTGAGGATGGAGCGCTAGATGTTGATTTGGAGCAGTCCGATGATGATAGTGACTCTTGCACAGAGGCTAGTGATAGTGACTCTTGCACAAAGGTTGATGATTCTGGCATGCTTGAGGAGGATGATGACCCTTGTGTAGTGGATAGGCAGCTGGATGGACAAGACAATAGCACCAGTGTCTCAGCAGACATCTCAAATACCATTGATGACCTTACACCTCAGCAGAGTGGTGACACTAGTGAGGACTCACACGTGTTAGCACCTATAGGTGACCAGCTTCCTAGGGTGGTCGTGACACATCTGTCATCTGTTCTGACACCCATGATAGCCACGTCACATGAGGAGATCAGTGGCACGTCAGGTATGATGGACGAGCCTAGTGTGAGGGATGCACACCATGGACACGTAGACCCACAGATCGAGGAGGAGGTACAGGACGTATAGGCAGTTGACCTTACACATACAGATCAGCATGAGGAGATTGAGTTGCAACTTTTGGAGAGTCCATTAGTTGAGTAGATGGTGGATGCTGACAGGTTGATGGAGCACTTACTTCCAGGATCGGCCTGCATGGATGAGGATGCACTCTTTAGCAGTCAGGATGACCATAGCACGTGTCTGGATACATCTATATGCGATCCAGGTGCAGATGATAGTAGCAGGTTGAATGCACAGGAGGATACAACTGCTCACACCAGATACGGTATGATTAAGAGGGAGATAGCACCTAGTGATGGGGTGCAGTGGCAGATAGGACCACCCAGCAGCACAGTAGACAGTGGGCAGTTCAGCATGTTATCTTATGCAGAGAGTGTTTTTGGGGACTCCAGAGTTGACACTAACAAGAGTGATAGCAGCAGTGAGGGATATGATGTGGCACCTCAGCATGACCATGATCAGGAGCCACACCACTTAGCGGCACAGTTGAGAGTTAGTGAGGCTATGATCATGGCAGCCACCAGGTGCAGTGATGACATGCATGCATTGATGGTAGATTTTTGTTGGAGAGCGTCAGTGGCACATGGTAGTTCAGATGAGGGAATTACCATGGATGACTTTCGTACTCTCAAGGAGAGAGTATCTATGATGAAGGTCGATTACCAGCAGTTGATGATTGACAAGGGCTACCTATTAAGGATTGGTGAGACATATCATGAGGCTCTGAGGGAGCAGGAGTTGGAAATGGGCCGACTCACTCAGGAGTTGGAGAGCACTCAAGGATTCTTGAGAGGCACACAGACAACCCTTCAAGAATCAGAGTCCAGATCAGAGGAGCTTCTTGAGGAGATTTGTCAGAGATCCACTTCATCTGTCTTAGTAGACACTCAGATATATCATTCAGTCACATTGCTAGGAGATGTTGATGATCTAGTAGAGGGGCACCAAATGATGGATGACACTTCCATTTGTCTTCCGAGAGCGGTTGGCCTCCATGTAGAGGTTGATCCAGTAGTACGCCCAAGATCTATGAGACAGCATGAGTCTACGGGAGACGACATGGGTATGCCGGAGCATACAATGATGAGTGATAGCTCACAGAGACATGTTGAGCTGTATGGTGGGATTCAGAGGGGTATAGTGCCTTGCAGGGAGGAGACACACCTAGGGGAGCATGCAGATGTCACTCCTTTGCAGCAACACCTAGTTATGAGAGATCACCTTCACCATATCAGTAATTGCATGGGAGATGAGAGATGGAGGTTGGTTGAGCAACAGTCGAAGGAGTTACTTCCGGTTGTACTGGATGGTTGGGATTCGGTGATGACCACAGGAGAGTACTTATCATGGATACTGATGGACGAGCTTCTGGTCGAGTCCTTGGGATTGACCAAAGCAGGTGACGCCTTCCAGTCCTACAGTCAGCTACAGATATGTCTGTTATCCTTTTCCGACACATTTCTCATTGACAGCAGCATGAGGAGGATAGCAGATGAGCACAGAGGGCTTCTAACAGGGATCAGTCTCACACGGGAACAGTTAGATGAGAGTGGAAGTGATAAACTTCCAAGTTTGCCATGGGATCTGGGAGTTCATTGGGTGAGCCAGATGTTTCACTACATGATGACCCAGGTTGCGACCGAGAGCCACACACTCCACCGAAGGTCGGTCTAGAGTGGGCCTGCAGGGATTTGTCCGATAGAGCGAGGCAGCTTTTCACTCTTGATCATCATGATCGAACGTGGAGATGGGTGGATAGGTACTTCTTCTACAGAGATGTCTTTACAGATACAGTTTCTGGATAGCAGGTCCGGTGGTCACAGGTATTTCAGCTTGAGGATCCAGGAGAGGAGGATCCAGTATGTATGCAGGGGGCAGACAATCGTGGTCAGAGTAGTGCAGGGCCAGCATGGTGATCTTCGACAGAGATTAGCATGGGACCCAAGGATTGTAGGGTTGAGCATGTCACTGACTGATAGGAGCGAGTGGACCTTTGCAGGGAAAAGTTGTTCTAACTTTCCATCTAGCTTCAGTATTGAGGGGAGCACAGCGCTTGAGGGTGTCTCACAGAGCTCTTGCAGTACCTCATTCTAGCATCAGCATGTGCAGTTGATGGAGGCCGTGTGGATCTTGGTAGAGATTTGGAGGATGGACTCATTCCGAGATGAGGCCATGTGTCATGTGCAGGAGGTTCACAGGGTTGGTATCTTTCAGGACTATGCTTCGCAGAGTATTGCAGGTCACTTCCTGATATGGGATCCAGGGGGTGGAGTGTACTATTGTTCGTCTTTGGATGGGTTCTACTGTGTATCCCTCACGTGGACATGGGATCCTGGAATTTTATTTGAGTGGATTTGGTTATTGCTTGAGGAGAAGCAATTTTCTAGCAGGGAGGACTGTAATGTCCCCACTTTGGGACATCATCACAGTGCAGAGGTTTATGATCACCAGAGTAGCCAGAGGGGTGTTATAGCGAGTATATGGGTTATTGAGAGGCATTGTGAGGTCCAGCTTGCATTTCTCATCATATCTCATCATTATGAGCCATTCCGCACAGGTTGGCTTTGGTTCTGTTGCATTCTGATGATTTCCATGATTTTGACTATTTTGAGCTATAAGTCAATTAAATTCACTGAAGAGGTCATTTTGGGCACATTACTTGGAGAAACCTCTCAGTGTAATAGCTCATTGGAATCGAGAGGAGCAACACTACAAGATGGGATGGCTAGAACTGACTTTCAGTGGCCAGGGAAACCACAAGGAGAGATAAGGTGTTTCTCAGAGGTAAAAAGGTTAATTAATTAATTAAAGTGATTTAATTAATTAATTAAATATTAATAAAATGAAAGTCACTTTGGAGGGACAAGGTGAGCCAAAAAGTATAAAGGAAAGGCAAGGGCCTCTACTCATCCATTCAGGTATGTTTGTCTTTTGGATTTCTGGCTTCTATCTAGAGGGCCCATCTCTTGGGGGTTTTGAGGGTTTTGACTTAACAAACCCTAAAGGACGATTCGGTGGTGAAAGATTCCACCTAGCTTGTCCCAAGCTTGGTCTCGAAAATGCAATACTCTCCCACACAATTCTAGCTCGGTTCTACATTAGTGCAGGAGGGTTCTACACAGCCACAAGCACAGGAAGAGAAGGAGGGCGCACCATTGGGGGTTTCCAGCAAGGGGGGCGCACCATCCTTGGAGAGAGATTCGTTGTAGGAGATTGGCATGGCTTTTGGAGATTCTATCACTTGGGTTTTCATTGCAGGGCCTTGGACATCAGATCTAGTCCATTCATAAGGAGTTTCAGGTGCTATTTGATTTATTAGATGCATGGGACGAATTAGAGGAGAGGAGCCAACTTCATAAATTGGTTTCAGTCATTTGCTAGCTCAGATCTTCACCATTTCGCTTGGGACTTCACCGGGGAGGTAACCAAGCCCCGATCTATCATTTTGGAGTTTCAGGAGGTTTGGAGGCCTCATTCATCCAGGCCGAATTATTAGGGTTTCATCCATCTAGGGGGCGCTCCATTCAGTGGAGGAGTTTCAGATCTACAGGGTTTGAGAGTGGATTTGGAGATTTGGATACCTAGGTTGTCCTTACAGTTGCCCGATCTATCAGTTGGCATATTTATTAGGGTGATCGGACACTTTTGGCAGCAGGGCCGAATTGTTGGGGAGCTTCAGCATTCCAGCAGGACGTGGCATCATCCAGTTAGAGTTTCTGCACTTCATACGGCCAGATCTACCTTAGTATTGGTCTTCATCTCTTATCCAGCCTTTGGAGGCTTATTTTGTATTATCGGGAGCTTTTTGTAGCAGCTCATACTTCTATCTTGGAGCCATTTGTTGAGCATTCCAGATCGGCATTTCATTGTAGCAGGTTCCTCTATTTCATGAATTAAAGCATATTTGAGATGTTTTGGCTTGTCTATCATATTGCATAGGGTTGACGTATGTTCCATGGTTGTCTCTTCTTGTTATTTGTTGCAAACATTTATATAAACACATCAGTAAACCCTAAGGTCAAAATCAAGAGGCCATTCAGCAAGTAGGTCAATAAAGTGTTTGACGAAATACCACAACCAGAAAAAGTTTTAAAAAGACATCCAAAACCGTGATGATCCTGGCATAATGGCTTGGGATCATTACACATTCACCCTGAGACTCTACCAAGGGGTTTCCAGTGGCCCAATCTACAGTTTGGCATCTCTCCTAGAGAGTTTGGAGGCCATCTTCATTGAGGTCGAATTCTTGGTCTTCTACAGCCAGGAGGGGTGCATTATGCAGAGAGATGACATCACATGATAGCTAGGGATTGGGTTGGATCATCTGGGTTCTTCGGTCTACAGCTTGGAGAAGCTTTTGGAAGCCTGAATCTTCATCTACCTTGTACCTCAAAGGATTTGTCAGTCATATACTTTATTCTCATATATGTATTCCAGAGCTGCACCATTTTGTATGAGGTCAGAGATCTATTATTAATAAATCAGATCTGAGGTATTTATGGTTATTTCTTATGTTGTTGATCATGTATCTTGTTGAGTATACTCCATTGTAGCATTTCTATAGAAACCCTAGAAACACTAGTGAGCTGTAGAAACCCTAGAACCGAAATTTCTACAGAAAATTGCGGAACCCTAGAAACCCTAGGGCATGTTGACCGCTTCTTCAACATAGGTGGTCAACACCATGTGCCATAAAGAGATGCATCATCAGATGCAAATTTGTCGAAGACTTTGGTTCTACAGGGCATGTTTGACCCTAGCACTTCTTTTTGTAATTGGAATTTCCGCACCCCTGCATGGGTTAATAATGTAATAGGTCTGCATGAGTCATGTCTAGGTCAGTTCACTGGGAGAGTTCCTTTCACCGAGTGTTTTTTATCCTCAGGTTATCAATTGGGCTTTTCAGCCTTATTGATTTCCCTTGAGTTTTTCCCTCACACTTGCAATAATTCCTCCAAAGTGGTGAACGACGTTCTAGTGGGTTTATCTTTTGGTAACTATTATAGGGAATCATTGTAAATGACCATGCAAGGCATCTTAGAAAGTTTCGCGGAATTCCATCGAGTCTAAGTTAGTTTTTTTTAATTAATTAATTTTTAATTAAATTTCCCTAAGTTTGGAGGTTTAATTATTTAATTAATTAATTTTTTTGAGCAATAATTGTAAAAAATAGGTCCTTGGACTTTTGATAGGGGTATTTGTGCTCAAAAGAAATGGAATAGCACCCCCCACATCCATGGACCAAGTTTCAGCTCAGTCGGACAACTTTAGCCATGGGTTTGTCCACCCGGAGTGTCAGTCAATCTAAAACAACAATTTTAATTGCTAAAGTCCAAACATGGCAAAAATGTAAAAATTGTAATAATGAGTTAGAGGATGTAAAATGATGAAATAAGGTTAGAGAGAGACTCCCTAAGCATAACCTAACCACCCAACCTTATTTCAACCCTTTAAACACCCTTACCCCCTCACCACACTCAAAAGTTACACCCCCCTAGGGAGATTGACGTTTTTCCTTGATGGAGGAGGTTGTGACTTGAGTGTGGCCCCCTCTCTTGAGATTTCACTCCCTCTAGCCTCCACGCCACCTCTTGAGATGACCCCACTCCCTCTACCTCGTTATTCCCCCTCCTTTTCTTGCTTCTCCCCCAAGTGGTGCGCCCTCCAAGAGGAGTTATTCCCCCCTCCATCTAGAAACTCCACAAATAATTTTTTAAAAATTATTTGAGACCTCTCACCTTCCTTGGCATCAATCCCAAGGCCTCCCACACCTCTTTGCTTAATCCCAACACCTCCCACATTTTTCTACACCCTAGATCTATTGATCTAACTCTAGATGGTGCGCCCTAGCCTAGGGATCTACTCTATTGCTTGGTGGTGGACACTTGGCATTGATCCAAGAGAGGTAGGTTTGCCTCTCCAAGTATAAATAAATCCCTCTCCTCACTTCCAACTTACCATATCTTGAGCTAAAGTTATGCTACTTGATTTCTCACTCTCTCTCTCTCTTTCATTCATCATTTTCATTCTCTTGCTCTTTAGGGTTTAGGAGATAGTTTTCTCCAAGATTCTTCTTCTTGAGTAATAAAGAGAAAACTTTGGAGGATTATTGGAAGAGTTATGCACATGCTTCTTCTTGCCATACACATGAGGTAAACTTGTTCTAAGATTTTGTTTGGTGATTGCATCCTTGGATCTTAAGGTAAAATGTTATTTGGGTAGATCTAGTAATGCACATGCTTGTAGATCTATGTATCTTGATATGCTAGATAGGATTGAAATGTCATCTTATTAGTATATGCAACATATTGACTATTGTATGCCATCATTGTTCAAGGTTTTTGCAGGTTTAGCTTCAAGGGTTTCATTGGGACAACCTTAAGCAAGAAGGCTCCCTTGAGACACACTCAAACTCCATTCCATTTTCACTTTTACTCTTCTTCTATAATGTTGTTCATTCCATCAATATTTCAACTAGCATAGCTTAATAAGATAGGTCTTTTTTAATCAAAATTTATAAATTTTTCTTAAGAAAATTTTTTGCCCTAAAAAGGCAAAAGTTTTTCTTCACTATAATGGTTGTGTGTAGCATTTCCAGCAAGGATACCTTGCTGCTTTTTGCAAGTTCAGATCTGATTGAGAGGGGTTTTGGCTACCCAAAGGCATTCACACAACACTCAAAGACCCCCCAAGGGATTGGTAGCTATTTCTCAACCTTGCTCCTTCTTTTTCTTAGCTTTTTCCTTCATTTTTCTCCTTTTTTTGGTTGCTTGTAGTGGCTCACATTTGTGGGAGAAAAAGGGTACGGCCTCCTCCCACGTGTGGGCCTTGGGTAGTTAGGGTTTGATCTAGATCTTGCTTTTTTTTGCCTCTTTCTTGCTAGGATGTGAGGGTTTGTGAGATAAGGGGTATCTCCCAAACCCTAGGACGTGGGGTAGGGTTTGCTTGCTTACTTTTTGGTTTGGTTGTTTGCCTTTTTCCTTTTGCTTGCTTCTTGCTTGTTTCTTGGTTTGTTTTTCTCTCTCTTGCTTCCTCTTCCTTGCTTGCTTGTTTCTTGGTTTGTTTTTCTCTCTCTTGCTTCCTCTTCCTTGCTTGCTTGTTTCTTGGTTTGTTTTTCTCTCTCTTGCTTCCTCTTCCTTGCTTGCTTGTTTCTTTCCTTTTTCAATAATCTCAATTAATAAGCAAGCTAATTTAATGGCCTACCTATTTGGGAGAGGAATACCCCAAAGGGTTAGGTTAGGGTTTTAATTTGTGGTTAATGATCTAAGTGCTTTAAAGTTATAATATCCTAGATCTAGATCTAATACACTAAATAAGTCTCTAGCTTAAGCCTATTGGGCACCTAAATCAACTTAATTAGATCTTATGCATGTTTAGTTCACTAAATGTTTATCTTTATGTTCCATGCTTAGATCTATAATCATTAATGCTTCATAAGTGGATGGTGTTTCTCTTTAATGCATAGATCTTTTGATGCCATATGCTTGAAGTAACTTGTTTCTAAGTGATAAGTAGGCACATCTAAATCTTTTTCTCTTTCACACTAAATGCTCTTATCTAAATGCTATTGAAAATGATATAAGTGTGATTGCTTATCTTCTATTGGTTGACAAGTTGTTCTTGCCTTTTGTTTTTCTTTCAAGCTATCTTAATTGTGCGTTTTAGTGACATATACATGTGTTAATTCTCTTAACTTCTTAACTAAATCAACACACTTTTAAGGCCACGGTGAGTTTCGGCCAAGTCACTAAATCACCATTAAAAAGTGTCATAAAACTCTTAAAAAACTCCTAAACACTCTAGGGCTCACGTTTGCAAGTGTGTATTAGGACGGCAACAGGGCCAAAAATCAAAATTTCTCGGAATTGCACTATGAGAGTTTTTGGAGGTGCGCTGAAGGAGGCCATACACTCCTATGCCAAAATTAGCCCCAATGCTTCAGTGTAGGGTGCTGAAACAAGAAAAAAAAGGAGAGGGCCGTACCTTTTTTCTGGAAACCCTAGAGGGTCGTACTTCTGCAACTGGAAGGTGACGGTTGGCTTGAAACTTGTGCAATGGCTCTTCAGGAACTCTTCTCTGATACCATGTTAAGTTTTAAGATGTGCTAGGCTCAAGCATGAGGTTTATTTCATTTAGCATGTACTTGAACCATAAACAAATGCAACAACACCATACACAAGTGTTGCAATAACCAAGATCTCAAGAAGAATAACCATGCACAAGAACACAAGAAGTATTCAGGGAAACCCTTCTCAAACAAGGGAAAAACCTAGCAATACTTTGCTATATTCTCAAGAGAAGATCCCTCAAACCATAAACCCTAGATGCACACAAGAGGGTGTTCTACAACCTTGAAACTTGCGCCCAAGAGAGGTGCGCACTACAGTCGTACAAGTAGGTATGAATTTTCCAAATGACAAGAGAGTGAGTGTGTTTCCTCAACGGGTAATCACCTCTATTTATACAAGACTAGACACAGCAATAGGTGTGTCTCTTGGCACAATAGGGCCTGTTATCGCACAGTTTGTAGCTAGGAGAAAAGGCTATAAGGTAGAGGGCCAAACTGGCGTAACAGGAACCTATCCCACCCAATGTCACCACAATGGGTAGGTTCTTTCTCTTTAGGGAGGCTAGGCCCAGGGGAGACATCCCCGATGACCTGGGGTTTTGAAAGGGCAAAGGATAAAAGGACAAGGACAAATTCCCCTTTCACAGATCACCGCCAATCAGATAGTCCCAGCTAAACAGCCAATAATAAGGTATAACCAAAGGAAAGAAAAGCAGTTGCTTGAGACAACACAACAAGGAAACTGATACGTGTAATCTCGGTTAGTACTTCATATAAATCAGTGACTCTGATATTCAATATAAGCAATTTTAAAAGTAAATGTTGACGAAGTCAATGTTTACAAAATAGCAATGATAAATGTATCACTTGTCAATAAATACAAGAATGATATGGCATCCAATATAATCAATCAATACTTAGTCTAATAAATGCCCTCAACTACCATTCAATTGTTCATAGACAAAACGTTGTTGCATCAATGATATAATAGCAAGGAGTGACGTCAGCATTCAGGGTTAGTAGGTTAGGGTTTTGAGATTCAAAAGTTTTAAGAGTTTGTTTGATCAGCTTCACTTCAACGTTTGAGGACTCTCAGATCAGTGCCTTAGGGTTTAATGGAGTCATAAGTGAAGGACGCAAAGGTTGAAGGAGATGAGATTTCAAAGAACTAGAGGGAAAAGTTTCAAGGTGCTGCTAAAGCAGGGCCTCAAAGACAAAACCCTAAGGGAGAGAGGCTCACTCCGGTGTTGCAAAAGCAAGGCCTCATGCTCTCTCCTTCTTGGAAAACGGCTAGCTCAGATGAAGCACAAAATCAAGACAAGTAGGCTTAATGAGGGAGAGTGTTGCTACAGCAAGGCTCTTTCATCAAACCCTAAAGGAAAAACGACCCTAAATGTTGACGTCGCTCCTGGCTATTATATCATTGATGCAACAACGTTTTGTCTATGAGCAATTGAATGGTAGCTGAGGGCATTTATTAGACTAAGTATTGATTGATTATATTGGATGCCATATCATTCTTGTATTTATTGACAAGTGATACATTTATCATTGTTATTTTGTAAACATTGACTTCGTCAACATTTACTTTTAAAATTGTTTATATTGAATATCAGATAGTCACTAATTTATATGAAGTACTAACCAAGATTGCACGTATCAGTTTTCCTGTTGTGTTGTCTCAAGCAAGTTCTTTTCTTTCCTTTGGTTATACCTTATTATTAGTTGTTTAGCCGGGACTATCTGATTGGCGGTCATATGTGAAAGGGGAATTTGTCCTTGTCCTTTTATCCTTTGCCCTTTCAAAACCCCAGGTCACCAGGGACGTCTCCCCTGGGCCTAGCCTCCCTAAAGAGAAAGAACCTACCCATCGTGGTGACATTGGGTGGGATAGGTTCCTGTTACACCAGTTTGGCCCTCTACCTTATAGCCTTTTCTCCTAGCTACAAACTGTGCAATAACATTTTGGCGCCGTTGTCGGGGAACATTGAGTCGATTCTCCTCAAACGAAAAATCTTTTCGGTAAGCCTTGCCTCAGAGCCTTATCTTACAAGCTTACCTGGGGACTCCACTCGGGCATTTTCCCTATTTCTTTGATAGTTTCAAGAAAACTATCTGGCGACTCCACTGATGATGAAGCCAACAATGACTTCACAATGGGATCCCGAGAATTACAAGCCTTTAGACATGAATAACATCCCGAGGTACCCTCAACAAATGCCCTTTGAATACATAAATTTGCTCCCTGGATTCTGTGGTGGTGATAGAGAAAGAGTTGACTATCATATGAGAAATTTATGGAATTTCTTCCTATCCTACCCTATCGACGACTATGTTGAAGACGTGGTCATGAAACTTTTCTCAACCACTCTTTGGTGTAATGCCAAAGAATGGTATGACGACCTCCCTGATGCCAGCATCACAACTAGGGAGCAATTTGAGAAAACCTTTCTCGAGATATGGGGTATCCAATCAGAAGACATCCCAGCACTATTAAAAGAACTTGAGCATATAAAGCAAGTTGAGGATGAAACTGTCGGAGACTTCCAGAACAGATTTGAGAACATGCTATATCAGATTCCTGAGAGTCATCATCCCGAGGAGAGATACCTGGTCCATCTCTTTACTTGTGCACTTTTGGGGTATCCAAGTTTTCCTCTTAATGAAAGAACCCCAAGGACGCTGGACGAAGCCTACTACATGGCTGCAGTGATTGAGGAGAAGGTCTCCTCGCTTGATATAGGATGCCTCTTTACCTTAAGTACTGTCAATGGAGAGAATTTGTTTACCCTTGAGAACTTCGTCATTGATCTCCAAGAAGAAGGGGAACGAACCACAGATCGACGAGGGATTGCTAAAGAAATAATTGAGGAGTCGAAACCCAATAACAAAGTATCATCATGCTCTCTTCCTCTTGATGAAGCGATTCATAAGCCTTCTCCACCTGCACAACAACAAGACGATAAGGTTAGTTTCTTTCCCTTTCAGGATTTTGATGATACCTTATTCCATGATTCAGAGAGTGATGGAGAAATGGAATCCCCGAATAAAGAGCATCTTCCTTGTTGCACGACCAAAGAAGAAAGGGCTACTCATGAGGATAAGACAGTAATGTGTGTTAAAGATACCCAAGTCCTCGAAGCTCCTGCACAAGAAGAAAAGGTAAGTTACCCTCCTCTCCAAGATTTCGATAATTGTCTACTTTATGATTTGGGAAAAGAAGAGGAAATGGGTGAGCTTTTGAATGTTTCGAACCCTCCATGCTATGATACTGATACTGACATAGTTAATTTTGATGAGTTCATACATGTTGGGAGACGTAGGTGGGATGCAGTTGGTTATGATATGGATCCTATCTATGACATAAAGAGTCATCTCCAAGTGTTGCCTTTGCAATTATCACAGCAAGCTCTTGACCAGTGGCAACAAGGAGATGAGATTTTTACTGATGCTCCCCAAAGGCCCAAGGATGACTTGACGCCATGCTTTCCTAATAATTTTCAATCATACCTTGAGGACTTTGATGATTGTTCCTCTGAGCATTTGGATTTATTCTATGAAGATGACTATCAACCACCACTATGCTCGGATTTTGATAGGAGTAAGAATATTGTTTGCCTAAAGAAGGATTCTCATGACCCTTTTCCCCAGCTACCTCTTATTACCTTACCTCACTGTATCATCAAAGGTGTAGTTGGGAATTATACCTTTTGCATTGAGTTTCCTATGAAGCAAACCCGAGAATCCAAGGGTTGGTTAAATATTACAAGCTTAAGTGTATCTTCTCAGTTTTTCAACTATCCCTTGAGAATTTGCCAGTCGTCTAATACATCCTTGTCAATCCCTTCCCAGACTTCACAGTATGAGAACGTCTTAGGTAGTCTGTGTGCCGACCTTTTGAGTCAGTGTTTTGAACCTTGGACTTTTCTTGACCCTTTCCTGAAGTGGATTGAGTACTTTCCTCAGAGATGGACATGGCAGGATTTTATCCCTCCCACCCACCTTCATGAGTTAGACTTTGAGATTTCCGATGATATGATATATATTCTAACTCATGACATTTTTGTGCTTGATTTATCACTATTTTGGTTTATGATGAAGAACAAAGGCAGGTATAGTGGGACATTGTTGGATTGGCTACACTGGTCATTTCACTACATCGAACATCCAGCCAACAGGTCAGTAAAGGTAGGTACTTTGCTTTACATTCGCATATTGATTGTTTTACTTTAGTATATGTACATCTATATGCATGATGGGGTGGCATTACCACCCCAATTTTGTTACTGATACTTCTATCGAGATTGAGCAGGTCTGCAGGTTATGCCAGAGATGTTGAGGTTCTCATGCGCTCTACGGTGAGCACATGTCCCCGAGTTGGAGCCAGATGTTATCCCCACTTTTTAGGGATAACTAGGAGATCATGTCTCGAGGCCCACAGGTCCTAGACATGGAGTATCGAGAGCGGGATTGACCTGAGCGTGACCCTGGAGGGCCCATCCTTTTCTTCTTCCATCAGCTTTGTATTGTCAACAGCAGCAACATCCATCACCATCGGCTTGGTCCTGTATCAGAAAACGTTCTTGCTCCATGAGGTAATTGGTCCAAGTATCATGGTATGTGTCACTCTTAATCATTGAAACCTTTAAATATATGCATCTGATTCCCTTTATCTCTAACAACTGCTTAGATCTTACATTTGCCCACCTGACCATGCTTGGGGGAATTGACAAGGTGCCCTAGCAAGCCTATGCCCATAGGTTTTGGTTTGCCACTGGGGGGATTTTTGAAAAGCCATCGTCCGCTCCTATCATAGCACCATTGTTTCATCTTATCTCCCGCTTATTTATCCCATTCCCCTTGTTCAGGCATCGGGTTGACCTATTTGCAGGATTGCACCTTATCTCGTGGGAAGAAGGGGCTAAAGGCCCAGAAGGTAAAAGCAGCTGGTAAAAGACAAAAGCCTAGAAATAAAACCTCGAGATGCTTCACCTAGGGATCCCTGAGAGGGCAGTAAAAAGCCCCTCAGCAAGAAATAAGAGGGACCCGGAAAATAACAAAACAAGACCTAGTCAGAGGATAAGGGGTCTCATCACGAGCCAGCCTATTAGGTCCATGGGTACCTAACAGTATGACATTGCCACCATCTGGTTACCACACCAGGGCAGTGACCTTTGGTTGCATGGCCAAGGGAAAGGGGGTCTCATCACGAGCCAACCTTCTCAT
>WSFP011495621.1:0-14361 GCA_009831015.1 Picea engelmannii
AATACACGATTTCTATTAATGAAAGAAATGTACAGAGATTGTAAAAATACAGAGTGAAAGACTCGCTAGAATGGTGGCAGCTTATCTCTGAGAAGAGATGTGACGGCTACTCGCATTTGCAAGAAGATGATTACAATGAGGCTATGAAGGCATTTTTAAAATAAGAAAGAATTCCAAAAGTCCTAGACATCCAAAATCCTAACCCTAGGAGATGAAGCGCCAAAATTCATGAGGGCTCAGTTTGGGTAAGTGAGTACATCAACTTCCTGGGGTCGTAACTTTTGCATACGATCTTTGTTTTAGGCGTGTGATAGCTCGTTAGAAAGGTATTGTCGAGGAGATTCATTTTGGGGTCTCAATCATGCCTTCAAATATCATTGAGAACCTATATCTCAAAAAACCTTCATTTGGGCCCTCAAAATGGCCCCGGAAGTTAAAACTTGCTAAAAATAGTAAATTGCCAAAATTGACAGAAAACTATTTTGAGCCATTTGGAAAAGGTGGGTAGCCACCGATATCCACCTAGATCAATCCTCATTCCTTAGGAAGTAATGGTATCCATTGCGTTGAGTTCCCAGGGGAGAGGGAAAATCATTTGTTAAATCTGCATCTTGGTGAGCTGCTTGTCTTGCTAGAGATGCCGCACTGCTCAGTTTGTGGAAATCTGTCACGAATCTGTTGAGGTTGAGGTTGTTCAACAAGTCGAGATACATCAAAGGATGATGTGCAGAACGAATCTTTTCACTTTGTTGCAGCCCTGTCAACCTGCTTCTGTAGGATAGAAGGTGTTTAGGGAAAGGCTGTAGTGGTTGCAGTGTCCTTTTGTTCTCCTTTTGAACAGATTGTGAAGAAGGTAAATTTTGCCATATGAGATACTACCTTGCGGCACTTTTTAGGTGGAACAGTAGTCAGAACTACCTCTGGTATTCTGTAGAGATGACCCGCCAAAGTAACAATGACACTATGGGGTTGAGACTCATAAACAACATGGCGTCTCCACATATATGGTTGGCCCAAGAGAACATGACAGACATCCAGTGGGGCAACATCACATAATACCTCATCCTTGAAGGGTTGGATGCCATATGACAATCGACAATGTTGGTTGACACGGAGATCTTGTCCTTGCCGAAGCCACCCGATGTTGTATGGCTGCGAGTGTGGTGTTGTCGACAATCCCAACTGTTTGATGACCTCTGCTGAGATGAGGTTTTTCTGGCTTCCGTTATCAACAATAAAATGTAGCGGGGTCCCCTTCACCCACATTTGTGAATGAAAAAGGTGCTCCCCCTCTTCAGGATCTGTTGGTTCTTCTGGTTGAATTGTTGTGGTCGCGACAATAGCAGTGGGGTCTATGTCTATGATCTTTCCTTTACCAGTATCTTAAGAATCAAATTCTAAATCAAGGTTCGGCTCCTTGTCTTTGATCTTGGCCACCAATGACTATTTTGAGCGACATTCATCGGTGTTGTGCCAGGGGATTTTGTGGAAATAACACCATTTTCTGGTGTCCTTTTTTGTCTTCCCGTGACCCTTCTTTTCCTGTGTATTGGATTGGTTTTCGAGAGACTGTTTGTTAGGGTCGTCTTTGTCATACTTTGGTTGTTGCGGATTTGCAGACCCGAATTCCCATTTGTTCTGGTGCTTAAATTTCTTCTCAATTTTAACAGCATATCGATAAGCAGCACCGAGTGATGAGATGTCCAGAAAATCCATTTCAGTTTAGATTTATCTGTGTAGAGCCCCATGGTATTTCAGAACCAAATGTCGCTCAGAGTCTTTGATACTTGGTTTGGTGCGTAGGGTATAGAAGGTATTGGTGAAATCTGGAATTGCTTGGCCCCTCTCTTGCCGCAGTGTGGTCCATCTCATGTACTGGTCCTCATAGTTTCCAACAGGGTAATACTGTTCCTTTACCGCATCCACAAAAAAATCCCTAGTGGGATCGACCCCATATATTTCAGACTCCTCTGTGGAACTATACTACCAATAAGTTTCCCACCAATGTTTGACATGGGGGAGAGCTTTAAGGAGTGCAAAGGTGATCTTTTCTTTGTTGAAAAATTTGTGAACAGAGAAATAACCTTCTAGCAGATTTAACCATTTGTCTAGGGCTTCTGCATCTATCTATCCTTCTAATACAGGAATATCAAAATTAACTTGTACCTTGAAAGGTGAGGTGCCTCCAAAGTGTCCGCTTGATGAAGATGCGCCTGTTGCTATCGACAGGCGTTGAAGGATGTGGGAAAAATTCTCCATCATTTCGTCCCTCTGTCGCGTGAGAGCTTGCTCAAGCAACAGACTGATAGGATTGTCTGCTCTGCCATTTTTCTTTTCTTCTGCCATTAAGGGTTTCTTGTGTGTGAAAGAGATTTTCCTCAAGAGAGACAAGCTCGAGACCCAACTTGCTATACTCGAACCTCATCGGGGACATGCACTGAAAAAAAATGATCAAGAACAACCTGCTCTGATACCACTGATCCTGATTATTTTCGTTACTAAATGAGAGCAGAGATATAGCAAAGAAATGCACAGAGATATCGCAGATATTAAATAATATAACGAAAATGTATCAGATATGCAACCATAAACACAAATATACAGTAATACACGATTTCTATTAATGAATGAAATGTGCAGAGACTGTAAAAATACAGAGTGAAAGACTCGCTAGAATGGTGGCAGCTTATCTCTGAGAAGATATGTGACGGCTACTCACATTCACAAAAGATGATTACAATGAGGCTTTGAAGGCCTTTTTACAATAAACGGGAACGACAAAAGTCCTAGACATCCAAAAGCCTAACCCTAGGAGATGAAGCATCAAAAGTCATGTGGGCCCTGTTTGGGTAAGTGAGTACATCAACGTCCTGAGGTTGTAACTTTTGCATACGATCTTTGTTTTAGGCGTGTGATAGCTTGTTGGAAAGGTATCGTCGAGGAGATTCATTTTGGGGGCTCAATCATGCCTTTGGATATCAGTGAGAACCTCGATCTTGAAAAAACTTCATTTGGGCCCTCAAAATGACCACGAAAGTTAAAACCTGCTAAAAAAAGTAAATTGCCAGAAAACTGTTTTGAGCCATTTGGAAAAGGTGGGTGGCCACCGATATCCAACTGGATCAATCCTCCCTCCTTATGAAGCAATGGTCTCCATCGCGTTGAGTTCCCATGGGAGAGGGAAAATCATTTGTTAAATCTGCATCATGGTGAGTTGCTTGTCTTGCTGGAGACGTCGTGCTGCTCAGTTTGTGGAAATCTGTCACGAACCTGTTGAGGTTGAGGTTGTTCAACAAGTCGAGATACATTAAAGGATGATGTGTAGAAGGAATCTTTTCACTTTGCTGCAGCCTTTTCAACCTGCTTCTGTAGGATAGAAGGTGCTTGGGGCAAGGCTGTAGTGGTTGCAGTGTCCTTTTGTTCTCCCTTTGAATAGATTGTGAAGAAGCTAAATTTTTCCATATGAGATACTAACTTGCAGCACTTTTTAGGTGGAATAGTAGTCGGAACTACCTCTGGAATTCTGTAGATATGACCCCCCAAAGTAACAATGACACTACGGGGTCGAGACTCATAAACAACATGGTGTCTCCACATATATGGTTTTCCCAAGAGAACATCACAGACATCCAGTGGGGCAACATCACATAATACCTCATCCTTGAAGGGTTGAATGCCATATGACAATCAACACTGCTGGTTGACACAGAGATCTCATCCTTGCCGAAGCCACTCGATGGTGTATGGCTGCGGGTGTGGTGTTGTCAACAATCCCAACTCTTTGATGACCTCTGCTGAGATGAGGTTTTTCTGGCTTCTTCTATCAACAATAAAATGCAGTGGGGTCCCCTTCACCCACATCCGTGAATGAAAAAGACGCTCCCCCTCTTCAGGATCTGTTGGTTCTTCTGGTTAAATTGTTGTGGTCGCGACAATAAAAGTTGGGTCTGCGTCAATGATCTATCATTTACCAGTGTTTTCAGAATCAGATTCTGAATCAGGTTCGGCTCCTTGTCTTTGATCTCGGCCACCAATGACTGTTTTGAGCGACATTCATCGGTGTTGTGCCAGGGGCTTTTGTGGAAATCACACCATTTTCTGATATCCTTCTTTGTCTTCCCGTCACCCTTATTTTCCTATGTCTTGGATTGGTTTTCAGGAGACTGTTTGTTAGGGCCGTCTTTGTCATACTTTGGTTGTTGCGGATTTGAAGACCCAAATTCCTATTTGTTCTGGTGCTTAAATTTCTGCTCAATTTTAACAACATATCGATAAGCAGCACCAAGTGATGAGATGTCCAGAAAATCCATTTCAGTCTGGATGTATCTGTGTAGAGCCCCACGGTATTTCAGAACCAAATGTTGCTTGGAGTCTTTGATACCTAGCTTGGTGCGCAGGGTATGGAAGGTATTGGTGAACTCTGGAACTACTTGGCCCTTCTCTTGCCGCAGTGTGGTCCATCTCATGTACTGGTCCTCATAGTTTCCAGCAAGGTAATATTGTTCCTTTACCACATCCACAAAAAAATCCCAAGTGGGATCGACCCCATATATTTCAGACTCCTCTGTGGAACTCTACTCCCAATAAGTTTACCACCAATGTTTGACATGGGGGAGAGCTTTGAGTGCGAAGGTGATCTTTTCTTTGTCGAAAAATTTGTGAACAGAGAAATAACCTTCTAGCATATTTAACCATTTTTTTAGGGCTTCTGCATCTATCTATCCTTCAAATACGAGAATATCAAAATTAACTTGTACCTTGAATGGCGAGGTGCCTCCAAAGTGGTCGCTTGATGAAGATGCGTCTGTTACTATTGGCGGGAATTCAAGGATGTGGGAAAAATTCTCCATCATTTCGTCCCTCTGTCTCGTGAGAGCTTGCTCAAGCAATAGACTGATAGGATCGTCTGCTCTGTCATTTTTCTTTTCTTCTGCCATTGAGGGTTTCTTGGGTGTTTGAGAGCGATTTTCTTCAAGAGAGACAAGCTCAAGACCCAAATTTCTATACTTGGACCTCGTCGGGCACATGCACTGAAAAAAATGATCAAGAACAACCTGCTCTGATACCACTGATCTGGATTATTTTTGACACGAAATGAGAGAGGAGATATAACAAATAAATGCACAGAGATATCGCAGATATTCAATAATATAACGAAAATGTATCAGACATGCAACCATAAACACAGATATATAGTAATACACGATTTCTATTAATGAAAGAAATGTACAGAGACTGTAAAAATACAGAGTGAAAGACTCGCTAGAATGGTGGCAGCTTATCTCTGAGAAGAGATGTGACGGCTACTCGCATTCGCAAGAAGATGATTACAGTGAGGATCTGAAGGCCTTTTTACAATAAAAAGTAATGCCAAAAGTCCTAGACATCCAAAAACCTAACCCTAGGAGATGAAGCACCAAAAGTCATGTGGGCCCCGTTTGGGTAAGTGAATACATCAACTTCCCGGGGTCGTAACTTTTGCATACGATCTCCGTTTTAGGCATGTGATAGCTCGTTTGAAAGGTATCATCGAGGAGATTAATTTTGGGGGCTCAATCATGCCTTTGGTTATCATTGGGAACCTTGATCTCAAAAAATCTTCATTTGGGCCCTCAAAATGGCCCCACAAGTTAAAACCTGCTAAAAATAGTAAATTGTCAAAAAACTGTTTTGAGCCATTTGGAAAAAGTGGGTGGCCACAAATATCCACCTGGATCAATCCTCCCTCCTTAGGAGGAAATGGTATCCATTTCTTTGAGTTCCTGGGGGACAAGGAAAAGCATTTGGTAAATCTGCATCTTGGTGAGCTGCTTATCTTGCTGGAGACGTCACGTTGCCCAGTTTGTGGAAATCTGTCACGAACCTGTTGAGGTTGAGGTTGTTCAACAAGTCAAGATACATCAGAGGATGATGTGCAAAAGAATTCTTTGCACTTTTCTGCAACCTTGTCGACCCGCTTCTGTAGGATATAAGGTGCTTGGGGAAAGGCTGTAGTGGTTGCAGTGTCCTTTTGTTTTCCTTTTGAACAGATTGTGAAGAAGGTATATTTTGCCATATGAGATACTACCTTGCGGCACTTTTTAGGTGGAACGGTAGTCGGAACTACCTCTGGTATTCTATAGAGATGACCCCCCAAAGTAACAATGACACTACGGGGTCGAGACTCATAAACAACATGGTGTCTCCACATATATGGTTGGCCCAAGAGAACATCACAGACATCCAGTGGAGCAACATCACATAATACCTCATCCTTGAAGGGTTGGATGCCATATGACAATTGACATTGTTGGTTGACACGGAGATCTCGTCCTTGCCGAAGCCACTCGATGTTGTATGGCTGCGGGTGTGGTGTTGTCGACAATCCCAACTGTTTGACGACCTCTATTGAGATGAGGTTTTTCTGGCTTCCGTTATCAACAATAAAATGTAGCAGGGCCCCCTTCACCCACATTTGTGAATGAAAAAGGCGCTCCCCCTCTTCAGGATCTGTTGGTTCTTCTGGTTGAATTGTTGTGGTCATGACAATAGCAGGGGTGTCTACATCAATGATCTGTCCTTTACCAGTATTTTTAGAATTAGATTCTGAATCAGGGTTCGTCTCCTTGTCTTTGATCTCGGCCACCAATGACTGTTTTGAGCAACATTCATCGGTGTTGTGCCAGGGGATTTTATGGAAATCACACCATTTTTCGGTGTCCTTCTTTGTCTTCCCGTCACCCTTGTTTTCCTGTGTCTTGGATTGGTTTTTGGGAGACTGTTTGTTAGGGCCGTCTTTGTCATACTTTGGTTGTTGCAGATTTGCAGAGTCGAATTCCCATTTGTTCTAGTGCTTAAATTTCTGCTCAATTTTAACAGCATATCGATAAGTAGCACCGAGTGATGAGATGTCCAGAAAATCCATTTCAGTCTGAATGTATCTGTGTAGAGCCCCACGGTATTTCAGAATCAAATTTCGCTCGGAGTCTTTGATACCCAGCTTGGTGCGTAGGGTATGGAAGGTATTGATGAACTCAGGAACTGCTTGGCCCCTCTCTTGCTGCAGTGTGGTCCATCTCATGTACCGGTCTTCATAGTTTCCAAAAGGTTAATACTATTCCTTTACCGCATCCACAAAAAAATCCAAAGTGGGATCGGCCCCATATATTTCAGACTCCTCTGTGGAATTTGTCCCTAATAAGTTTCCCACCAATGTTTGACATGGGGGAGAGCTTTAAGGAGTGCGAAGGTGATCTTTTCTTTGTCGAAAAATTTGTGAACAGAGAAATAACCCTCTAGCAGATTTAACCATTTGTCTAGGGCTTCTACATCTATCTGTCCTTCAAATACGGGAATATCAAAATTAACTTGTACTTTGAAAGGCGAGGTGCCTCCAAAGTGGCCGCTTGATGAAGATGTGCCTGTTGCTATCGGTAGGCATTGAAGGATGTGGGAAAAATTCTCCATCATTTCATCCCTCTGTCGCGTGAGAGCTTGCTTAAGAAACAGACTGATAGGATCGTCTGCTCCATCATTTTTATTTTCTTTCGCTATTGAGGGTTTCTTGGGTGTGCGAGAGCAATTGTCCTCAAGAGAGACAAGCTCAAGACCCAACTTTCTATACTTGGACCTCGTAGGTGACATGCACTGAAAAAAATGATCAAGAATAGCCTGCTTTGATACCACTGATCCAGATTATTTTCGGCACGAAATGAGAGCGGAGATATAACAAAGAAATGCACATAGATATCACAGATATTCAATAATATAATGGAAATGTATCAGAGATGCAACCATAAACACAGATATACAATAATACATGATTTCTATTAATGAAAGAAATGTACAGAGACTGTAAAAATACAGAGTGAAAGACTCGCTAGAATGGTGGCAACTTATCTCTAAGAAGAGATGTGACGGTTACTCGCATTCGTAAGAAGATGATTATAATTAGGCTCTAAATGCCTTTTTACAATAAACAGGAATGCCAAAAGTCTTAGATATCCAAAATGCTAACCCTAGGAGATGAAGCGCCAAAAGTCATGTGGGCCCTGTTTGGGTAAGTGAGTACTTCAACTTCTCGGAGTCGTACCGTTTGCATACGATCTCCGTTTTAGGCGTGTGATAGCTCGTTGGAAATGTATCGTCGAGGAGATTCATTTTGGGGGCTCAATCATGCATTTGGATATCATTGAGAAACTCATTCTAGAAAAACCTTCATTTGGGCCCTCAAAATGGCCACGGAAGTTAAAACCTGCTAAAAATAGTAAATTGCCAAAATTGCCAGAAAACTATTTTGAGCCATTTGGAAAAGGTGGGTGGCCATCGATATCCACCTGGATCAATCCTCCCTCCTTAGGAAGCAATGGTATCCATTGCATTGAGTTCCCGGGGGAGAGGGAAAAGCGTTTGTTAAATTTGCATCTTGGTGAGCTGCTTGACTTGCTGGAGACGTCGCGCTGCTCAGTTTGTGGAAATCTGTCACGAACCTGTTGAGGTTGAGGCTGTTCAACAAGTCGAGATACATCAGAGGACGATGTGTAGAAGGAATCTTTGCACTTTCTTGTAGCCTTGTCGACCTGCTTCTATAGGATAGAAGGTGCTTGGGGCAAGGCTGTAGTGGTTGCAGTGTCCTTTTGTTCTACTTTTGAACAGATTGTGAAGAAGCTAAATTTTGCCGTATGAGATACTACCTTGCAACACTTTTTAGTTGGAACAGTAGTCGGAACTACCTCTGGTATTCTGTAGAGATGACCCCCCAAAGTAATAATGAAACTATGAGGTTGAGACTTATAAACAACATGGCGTCTCCACATATATGGTTGGACTAAGAGAACATCACAGACATCCAGTGGGGCAACATCACATAATACCTCATCCTTGAAGGGTTGGATTCCATATGACAATCGACATTGTTGGTTGACACGGATATCTCGTCCTTGTCGAAGCCACCCGATGTTATATGGCTGTGGGTGTGGTTTTGTCGACAATCCCAACTGTTTGACGACCTCTGCTAAGATAAGGTTTTTCTGGCTTCCGCTATCAACAATAAAATGCAGCGGGGTCCCCTTCACCCACATCTGTGAATGAAAAAGGCACTCCCCCTCTTCAGGATCTGTTGGTTCTTCTGGTTGAATTGTTGCGGTCGATACAATAACAGTGGGGTCTACGTCAATGATATGTCCTTTACCAGTATTTTCAGAATCAGATTTTGAATCAGGGTTCGGCTCCTTGTCTTTGATCTCGGCCACCAATGACTGTTTTGAGCGACATTCATCGGTGTTGTGCCAGGGGATTTTATGGAAATCACGCCATTTTTCGGTGTCCTTCTTTGTCTTCCCATGACCCTTCTTTTCCTGTGTCTTGGATTGGTTTTTGGGAGACTGTTTGTTAGGGCCTTCTTTGTCATACTTTGGTTGTTGCGGATTTGCAGACTCGAATTCCCATTTTTTCTGGTGCTTAAATTTTTGCTCAATTTTAACAGCATATCGATAAGCAGCACTGAGTGATGAGATGTCCAGAAGATCCATTTTAGTCTGGATGTATCTGTGTAGAGCCCCATGGTATTTCAGAACCAAATGTCGCTCAGAGTCTTTGATACCCAGCTTGGTGCACAGGGTATGGAAGGTATTGGTGAACTCTAGAAATTCTTGACCCCTCTCTTTCTGCAGTGTGGTCCATCTCATGTACTGGTCCTCATAGTTTCCAACATGGTAATACTGTTCCTTCACCGCATCCAGAAAAAAATTCCAAGTGGGATCGGCCCCATATATTTTAGACTCCTCCGTGGAACTCTGCTCCCAATAAGTTTCCCACCAATGTTTGACATGGGGGAGAGCTTTAAGGAGTGCGAAGGTGATCTTTTCTATGTCAAAAAAATTTTGAACAGAGAAATAACCCTCTAGCATATTTAACCATTTGTCTAGGGCTTCTGTATCTATCTGTCCTTCAAATACGGGAATATCAAAATTAAATTATACCTTGAAAGGCGAGCTGCCTCCAAAGTGGCCGCTTGATGAAGATGCGCCTATTTCTATCGACAGGCATTGAAGGATGTGGGAAAAATTCTCCATCATTTCGTCCCTCTGTCGCGTGAGAGCTTGCTCAAGCAACAGACTGATAAGATCGTGTGCTCCGTCATTTTTCTTTTCTTCTGCCATTGAGGGTTTCTTGGGTGTGCGAGAGCGATTTTCCTCAAGAGAGACAAGCTCGAGACCCAACTTGCTATACTCGGACCTCGTCGGGGACTTGCACTG
Organism: Picea engelmannii; assembly: GCA_009831015.1. Lineage (NCBI taxonomy): Eukaryota > Viridiplantae > Streptophyta > Pinopsida > Pinales > Pinaceae > Picea > Picea engelmannii. The sequence continues at coordinate 10,236 of WSFP011495621.1, forward strand.
AAAAAAACGATCAAGAACAACCTACTCTGATACCATTGTTCCGGATTATTTTCGGCACGAAATGAGAGTGGAGATATAACAAAGAAATGCACAGATATATTGTAGATATTCAATAATATAACAGAAATGTATCAAAGATGCAACCATAAACACGGATATACAGTAATACATTATTTCTATTAATGAAAGAAATGTATAGAGACTGTAAAAATACAGAGTGAAAGACTCGCTAGAATGGTGGCAGCTTATCTCTGAGAAGAGATGTGACGGCTACTCGCATTCGAAAGAAGACGATTACAATGAGGATCTGAAGGCCTTTTTACAATAAATAGGAATGCCAAATGTCCTCGACATCCAAAATCCTAACCCTAGGAGATGAAGCGCCAAAAGTCATGTGGGCCCCGTTTGGGTAAGTGGGTACATCAACTTCTCGTGGTCGTAACTTTTGCATACGATCTCTGTTTTAGGCGTGTGATAGCTCGTTGGAAAGGTATCGTCGAGGAGATTCATTTTGGGGGCTCAATAATTCCGTTGGCTATAATTGAGAACCTCAATCTCGAAAAACCTTCATTTGGGCCCTCAAAATGGCCCCAGAAGTTAAAACCTGCTAAAAATAGTAAATTGCCAAAATTGTCAGAAAATTGTTTTGAGCCATTTGGAAAAGGTGGGTGGCCACCGATATCCACCTGGATCAATCCTCCCTCCTTAGGAAACAATGGTATCCATTTCATTGATTTCTCGGGGGAGAGGGAAAAACGTTTGTTAAATCTGCATCTTGTTGAGCTGCTTGTCTTGCTAGAGACGTCATGCTGCTCAGTTTGTGGAAATCTGTCACGAACCTGTTGATGTTGAGGCTATTCAACAAGTCAAGATACATCAAAGGACGATGTGCAGAAGGAATCCTTTCACTTTTATGTAGCCTTGTCGACCTACTTCTGTTGGATAGAAGGTGCTTGGGGCAAGGCTATAGTGGTTGCAGTGTCCTTTTGTTCTCCTTTTGAACAGATTGTGAAGAAGGTAAATTTTGTCGTATGAGATACTACGTTGCGGCACTTTTTAGGTGTAACAGTAGTCAGAACTACCTCTGGTATTCTGTAGAGATGACCCCCCAAAGTAACAATGACACTATGGGGTCAAGACTCATAAACAACATGGCGTCTCCACATATGTGGTTGGCCCAAGAGAACATCACCGACATCTAGTGGGGCAACATCACATAATACCTCATCCTTGAAGGGTTGGATGCCATATGAAAATCAAAATTGTTGGCTGACATGGAGATCTCATCCTTGCCGAAGCCACCCGATGTTGTATGGCTGCGGGTGTGGTGTTGTCGACAATCCCAACTATTTGACGGCCTCTATTGAGATGAGGTTTTTTTGGCTTCCGCTATCAACAATAAAATGTAGCGGGGTCCCCTTCACCCACATCTATGAATGAAAAAGGTGCTCCCCCTCTTCAGGATCTATTGGTTATTCCGGTTTAATTGTTGTGGTCGCCACAATAGCAGTAAGGAAATTTAATTAATACAGATCTAATTACAATGTTTTATACCTGGATTAGCGGGTGCAGTAGAAACAGTAGCTGGTGGCCGCATTGTTGTTTCTGCGCTTTTTTATCTCTTCTCTCGATCGACATCTACACGCTCTTCCATATGAAACAATATAAGTATTTAGTACAGAATATACCCTAAATATTAATACTCATTGAAAAATGGAAAAACATTAAAAATGTGCGCATACCATTATGTAACGGTCCTTCAGCAACGATGCTGGAATCAATATGGGGGTCAGGATGTGGTTCATTGGGTACATCAGGATCATTTTTAGCATTGTTACTCTCCTGCAAATGTGGAAAAGACACACATTATTTTACATTTTAAATGAATAAAAAATATATTTTACATTACAAGTAATCAATGAGTAAAAACTAATCGACAAGTTTTTAATTTCATTTTATTTACCATGTCCTCCAAAGAGACACATGGAAATTTCCCCAAGCTTCTTCTTCGTGCCACCACATCATCAAAACCCTGCGTGAACCCGACCTTTAGATATTTTTATGTGGCTTGCTCGTTGAACAAATCCCCTTGCAGTGAGCAATATCAAAATCATTAGTCACTAGTTGCAATGAATTACATATTTTGTGACGATGATAAAAAAAACGTAAAATGTTTAGGCACTTACAACCCATGCCTTCAATCTCTCGTAACCACCTTGGCCCAGTTTATGTTGGTCGTTTTTTTCTTGTCTTTCCTTTGTTGCCTTGGAAGTGTCCTGGATTCTATGCAATATTTTGAAATATTTTAGATATTGATTGTTTTGCTCGTAAAGTAAACAAAAGACCATCATAATAAATTGAAAACACCTCTTACCTTCCAGGGCTAGGTGGTTTCTTCCCTTGTGCTTTCATCGCTAATTCTCTTGCATCGAGAATATTTTTTTTCCACTCCCTCTCGGGGACAACCAAAGGGCATTCGCACTTGGGATCCTATACTAATTTATTCCTATATGCCTCTCTAACATGTTTCAAATGCTTGTCGGTCCTTTTTAGGACTTCCAGCTTATTGAACGAGTCACCAAACTCGCCAACCAGTCTGGAGATAAGAAGGCTTTTTCAGTTTGGAATCTTGTCGATTCCATTGTAGTCGAATGGTCGACCCAAAACGTTCTAATGCATAGTCATGCAAACTATTGTAGAACACATTGTTTCCTGTAAAACATCATCATCATTATTAATTTAAATCTCACTGATATGTGATTGTTTAAACAATTATATAACATGAATCTCTATAAAGACATATGTTAAATACCTGGTAGCTGTACTATTTTTAGAGGAACCATGTCTTGGTCAACCAAAAATGATACCGTGGTTATTCCTGTGCTTTGGATACGTGTAGCACCAGGGTAACAATCAACGGAAGAGTGATCAGATCCATGATCATGTGCACCACCTGCATGATCTAGTGTGTGTTGTGGGGGTGTGGCATCACCCCTAGAAGGTATAGAATCGGTCTTAGGCAGCACACTTGGGGTGGAAAATATCCTGGTGGCTACATGGCCATGCAGGTTTGTTGTTGCAGTCCCACTGCTGCTACCAGGACCTTCCCCTTCCCCTCTCATCGATCTCATAAAATTCTACAATGAGAAATATGTGTTAATTTCATATATCAAATTACAAAATTTAAAACCAAAAATTGATATTGTTAGATGACATGACTTACCCCATAATTTGCTATCTTAATGTGTAATCCAGCTATCCTTTTGAAATCCTCAGCAATTTTTGGCCCAACAACGACCAAATCCTGGAATTCCCTATTGGCCTTTCTTAGGGACAATTCTATTGTCTGCAAGGGGTCTATAGAATCAAATATTTCTTCATCACTTATATATTCATCATTTTCGGTCGATGCAGTGTTAGGAATGGGGCCTTTTCTCCGATCACCACTCTGGCAGAATTTCAAGAAGAATGTTAGTACGTGCAAGAAATATTGAAAAAACAATATATGAAGTAATGGAATATTGGCAAATATTATCAAATGAAACATTCACACATACAAATTAGCAAATATTTGGAAATGAAACATCGAGCAAAAATTAGCAAATGGAACATTCAGAAATAAAATAAAATTTCATCACAAATGAAACATTCACTCTATTTTGATGGTGATAAAATTGTAAACTCTTGAATTGATTCTTCTATAAGAAATATTGTTGGGTTTTCTTCCAAGGTTGGTTTTCCTAGGATAAATTATTGTGTTCTTGTGTCTACTGTGCATGGTTATTATTTCTAGATCTTGTTATTTTTGTTACATTGTAATAGTTGAGATTCTCATTGTATAGTTATTCTATGATAACTGTGGCATGAAATGAAATTTTGCATTGAAATTATAAAACAATAACTATCAGATCCAAGATTTAGAGAATTCAACAAGGATGTCGTAAGGTAGTTTTCATGAGAGCAAGTGATAAGTCGGCTCTATAAAATGAACATTTCCAAGCCATCTAGTGCAACATAAGGGCTTGCAATGGAGGTATGTATATACAACATTGATTTATGTTCTTTGAAAGGTGAGGAGGTCGGTAGAAGCATTGGATGTCTTTCATGTGATGTGTGTCCTTCCAAG